>JAPDDM010000144.1:0-47435 GCA_027474115.1 Schizopygopsis malacanthus
AAGATTGGTGGTTATGTTCCAATGAAAGTCAAGTTCTAATTCCTTCAATTTTAGGCCTTTGGATCAAGAGAGGAGAGTCTAGAATCCACGCCACGAGGAAGTTTTAAAAGAGCTAAGTAATCGAACTCCACGTTGCCTTAGCTGGTGTTGGTCAACACAACATTCTGCTGGTCCACATGTGTTTTCGACCCTTGTTTTCAAAAAAGCCGTATAGGAAGTTTATGCCACTTCACTGCTAACTTTGGAGATGCAGATTTCATTTTCCAACAGGACTTGGCACCTGCACACAGTGCCAAAGCTACCAGTACCTGGTTTAAGGACCATGGTATTCCTGTTCTTAATTGGCCAGCAAACTCGCCTGACCTTAACCCCATAGAAAATCTATGGGGTATTGTGAAGAGGAAGATGCGATATGCCAGACCCAACAATGCAGAAGAGCTGAAGGCCACTATCAGAGCAACCTGGGCTCTCATAACACCTGAGCAGTGCCACAGACTGCTCGACTCCATGCCACACCGCATTGCTGCAGTAATTCAGGCAAAAGGAGCCCCAACTAAGTATTGAGTGCTGTACATGCTCACTTTTCATGTTCATACTTTTCAGTTGGCCAAGATTTCTAAAAATCCTTTCTTTGTATTGGTCTTAAGTAATATTCTAATTTTCTGAGATACTGAATTTGAGATTTTCATTAGTCACTTATAATCATCAAAATTAAAAGAAATAAACACTTGAAATATATCAGTCTGTGTGGAATGAATGTATACATTTATAAAAGTTTCACTTTTTGAATGGAATTAGTGAAATAAATCAACTTTTTGGTGATATTCTAATCATATGACCAGCACCTGTGTGTGTATATATATATATATATATATATATGAAATAGGTTATTGTTATGAAGACAGACGTTAAAATTAATGTTCACATGTTAAGTGCCGTCATTCAGGCGGTTCACAATATGTTTTACGTCTAATATTCATTGATGCATTAATCAGATTTAAGATTTTCTTTTTAATAATATGAATGTTCATGCTCATTTTTCAAATAGAAATGTCCTAGACTTATGAGCAGTTGATAATCGAGGACTGTTCTGTTAATAAATGCCGTCCGTCGGTTATGTTATATTAATATGTTTCAGCACTCATACTTTACAAACATTAATTTTCTTGGGTTAAGATAGACTATTCTCTAATTAATTAAACAGTTTGTTATCATACAGATTGAAAGCCTGGATGGTCTCTCTCCCCCTCTCTCTCTGTGTGTGTGTGTGTGTGTGTGCGTGCGTGCGTGCGTGCGTGCGTGCGTGCGTGTGTGTGTGTGGGCGTGTGCATGCGTGGGAGGGGTGCGATTTTCGAATAGTAATCGAATAATACCCAGCGATTATCGAATATTACTTTTGCTTAAAATGCTCATCCCTAGTAACTGTTAGTGATACCGACTGTTACGTCACAGTCGGTGTTAAGTTTTATTTTTCAGTGGTCTTTTTATTCACATACTTGCAAAAAAAGGAGGAAACAATGGTGTTTGAGGCTCACTGTATGTCATTTCCACGTAAAGAACACTTATTATTCAACTATACCAAGGTAAATACAGTTTTCCATTCTATGGCACCTTTAACAAATGTTAACAATTGACACCTTATTGTAAAGTGTTACCGACTTTACAATAATGTTCATTACTTGCATTAGTTAACTAGGTACTAAGAATGAACAGTACTTTTACAGCATTTTTTGTATCTTAGTTAAGTTAAAGCACTGTGAATTAACACGAACTAACAATGAACAATGGTATTTTTATTAACTAACATTAACAAAGATGAATAAATACTGTAATAAATATATTGTTCATCATGTTAGTAATACATAATGAAACCTTATTGTAAAGTGTTACCATGTCACGTCTTGCCATAACTCATAATATATCAATTAAAGATAATAAAAGCAAAAAATATTATATTAAAGGACTCAACCTCACAGGAGCAACAACATTGAACGTCTCTGAGATCTTCCGTCTCTCACTGATAATCTGTAGTTTATAATGTCCGTAGTGTTCAGGTGTGATGTTTGTGATGGTCAGAGATCCAGTATTGTTGTTCATGCAATCTGTCTTCGAATCTTTCTTCATTATTTAGGTCCTCATCGTTTGTTTTATCCCACTTAGCTATGACAACAAATTCAGCTTTAATGAGAAGTTCTGATTTAGCAAACTTCCACTCTGTCTGCTCACTTTCATGTATTTCAGTGATTTCAGTTTGTAGTGTGACAGATTCTCCCACTGGTACGAATACTGACTTCACTTCATCTTTCTCAAAAACATCTGGAGAACAATCAGAAACAGTTTTTCAGACAGATATCAGTGAAAGCCAAACCTCACTCGGCTTTATACTGTACACATATAAACAATCGTTTCTACTTATTTTCCTATTTCAGTCAATGCCACTAAATTTGATAGATCTTACTGATATTGCTGAACTTTTTATTTTGATGCTCTCTAGAACTTGCATGTTGAATTTTTGGACCAACAGAGAAGTAGTTTAAAGAAATGCAGAAGAATAAGCAAAGATTATCAACGCATGCAACAGCTGTTCTTTGTAATAGCGTTTGAGATCTAAGAGTATCAGCCAGTTGGAAACTTTAAAATTGATTAGTTGTACGGTAACTTACTGTTTTGTAAATATCTCTCCTGATCAGGCGTTTCTGCACCTGCTAAAAGAATAATGTCTTGTGTGTGGGTTTATATGAACACAATCAGTGTTGGGGGTAACTCATTACAAGTAACGCGAGTTACGTAATAATATTACTTTTTTCAAGTAACTAGTAAAGTAATGCATTACTTTTTATTTTACTAGAAAATATCTGAGTTACTTTTTTCCCATTTATTGACCGTCAGTGCGCCGTGTGAACATAATACTGTAGTTCAAGACTAAATGTGAATGTGTATTAATTCATCCCACTCACAAAAAAACAGATTCAGTATTTATCAAAATGAATTAAAACAGTGAAATGCAAACTCAGAATATGATGCAAACCTGCAATAATTAAATATGTTAAACAACAAATATATCTAATCTCATTTTATTAACCGATGTGTTTGCTGCTGACCTTTGATGATCCAGTTCAATCATATTAATAAGCAAAAATTACTTTAGATAAACTAACAATTGTGCTTCGTTGTTTTGTTTTTTATTGCTGAAGAGTGTTGAACTTCTCCTGTGTTCTTCTGTACAGACGTGATTTACTCGTCCTTCAGTCTGAGGTTTATTCATTACACTTTTTGGTGTGAAAGGCTTTTACATTTGCTATAAATATAACTTCTTTTATTAAAAACAAACAATCAAGCCCTGCTCATATTTAAAAAGTAACGCGAAAGTAACGCAAAAGTAATGTAACGCCTTACTTTCCATAAAAAGTAACTAAGTAACATAATTAGTTACTTTTTTAGGGAGTATCGCAATATTGTAACGCATTACTTTTAAAAGTAACTTTCCCCAACACTTAACACAATCATGCAGAGAGATTAAGTAATACAGTATCTTACCATTGTTCGGCCGATCGCCGTCCTCCGTGTTCACAAGGACTACACCTTAACGGTAATCACAAGACTTTAATGTGTTGTCCCAGTGGACAGAATAAAGCCACATCAAACATTCATAAACACAAGAGTCATTGTTAAATTGTCTCTCACCATTGGTCAGCCGAATATGTTCTTCTCCATCAGGTTGGCCTGTTTAAAAATAATCACTTCATTTAAACAATGAAGTAGAATTACACTAAAACAAATTATTTCAGAAATGTACTTTTATATTAAGGGCCAGATTTAGCTCCTTAAACAGGGCGAATTAGCACGAGACCACAATCTAATAAAAGTGCCAATGGGATTGAAAAGTTCTGCGAGGCAATCCTGAGAATACACAAATTCAATGTCCAGGGCAGGCATGCTTTTTTGGATGATAAATAGTGACACAAATACAACTGAATAGACTACCGCAAACCTAAATCACATTTAAATAGACAACTCTCTAGGAGTTTAGCGACCTGACAGTGAAACGCCTACAAATGTACATGCAATAAGGTCAGCCACAAAAAAACACAAATGTTTCACCACTGTGTGTCTAGTAATTCCTTACAGTAGTCTCCTTAATGCCAAAAAAAGGGTATGCACTGATGCAAGCTGGTCCAAAAGCTCATATTTTTCTTTTGAGAATTTAGCTAGGTATCACATACCCTGATTCGCTGCTTGTTCAGGCATCTTGAGCTCACAGTAACAGTAAATACCACAGAAAACTGTAGCCACAGCCAGAGCACAAACGCAAACCAGCGTGATATTTAATGAGGACAAACCTGGTGCTATGATGAAAAGAGAGTGTATCAGTATAAACTTGAACAGATCAGCTCAGTAATTAAGCACACATATATCAGCGCTGCTGTACCTGCACATGTGTGACAGTGTTGAGTGATGTCCAGATGTGTGGTCTGGTTGCTGATGTGATTGTTGAGCACACAGCTGTAGGTGTTTTTATCCTGATATTCCACCTCCAGAGATAGAGAGAGACTGATGCTGAGATCAGACACACTGATGCTGGACAATAAACTGTTTCCTTTGTACCAGGAGAGAGTCACATGACCCACATTCACCACTGAACACAGCAATGAACAATATGATGAAGATGATGATGAAGAACAGTCTCTGATAATGACAGGAACGGGTAGAGGAGCTGAAAACATTAGAGAATAAACAGTCAAAACATAAATCGATTGGTAAATCACTTTTTTTAAACTGGTTTTATGTCCTTCAGTTTATTAAAAACTTTGCAGTAATGCACTATAATGCTAACTGTACACTGTAAAAATGTTTGTCACTTTAACAGCAAAAGACTCTAAAGATGCTACAGTAATGGTGTGTGCCCTTATTATGCAGTGAACTGGGACATATTTTACATTACACTTACATTTATTCATTTAGCAGAGGCTTTTAGCAACTTACAATTTTACAGTGCAATACTGTACTGATGTTTTATGTAATTAATGTAATACTGAAAAAAAAAATTTGATATACAGGTGCATCTCAATAAATTTGAATGTCGTGGAAAAGTTCATTTATTTCAGTAATTCAACTCAAATTGTGAAACTCGTGTATTAAATAAATTCAATGCACACAGACTGAAGTAGTTTAAGTCTTTGGTTCTTTTAATTGTGATGATTTTGGTTCACATTTAACAAAAACCCACCAATTCACTTTATATTTATATTATTGAGATGCCTGAATGTCTCTTTGATAAAGCTGCTTTGGATAAAAGCGTCTGTTAAATGAATAAATGTTAATGTAATTCATGTGTTTTTAATTTATGTAATTTTACAAATTGATTTACAGTGTACTAGAGGAAAAAGAGAATTATAATATTATTGTTAAAGCTACATGAATTATTCAGTGAATTATACATATACATGCTTTATATGGATTGCAAATTGAACATAATCTGCATAATCAGCGTTGTTTACGTTTGGGGGGGGCATGGGCACGCTCATGAATGTAATCAGCGTTGTCTACATGTAGTGTGTGTATGCGTTTGTGATACTCTCTAAAACGGTGGAGGGCGGTAACTTTGGGGAGAAGAATTATTGAATAAAGTCATAATTGTTTTCTTTGAGCACAAACGTATTCTCGTAGCTTCACAAAATTGAAGTTGAGCCACTGATGTCACATGAACTGTTTATCGATGGCCTTACTACGTTTCTGAACCTGGGAACATTTTAGTTGTGTTGCTGTCTATGGAGGGACAGAGAGCTCTCGGATTTCATCAAAAATATCTTAATTTGTGTCCTGAAGATGTCTTACGGGTTTGGAACGACATGAGGGTGATTAATTAATGACATCATTTTCATTTTGAGGTAAACTAACCCTTTAAACGGAAACTCCTACAAATGCATATTCAATAAGGTTAGGTGCAAAAAATAACCGTCCACGCCTTTTCAGCGCTAATTCGTCACCGCGTGTCCCTGACAGTACTATTTTAATGGCAAAAGACGGTTTGCACTTGTGCAAGCTGATAGTAAAATATGGCCCAAATCTACAAAACTACAAGCACCTTAAGTTCAGTTTGATGTTGTAAAATAAACTGTTTGCAAAACTCTAAACACAGTTCTCTACATTGCACACATCATTCAAAACGAACAGCTCTTTTGTTTAATTTGGGAAACACTGCCATTTAAATACCACACTCACTTACTGATGAGCTACACACAGTGAAAACTCTTAGACATCATTTGTTCACATAGTAATCAAAACTCAGTTTTTTTAGAAATAAATAATTTTAACCTCTTGCATTTCTGTCTACAGTATATCTATATTGTAAAAGCACTTCAGAAATAAAGTTACTTTCTGACTTGGCTTACATTCATCTCTATGTATCTATCTGTCTATCTATCTACATATATATAAATCTAAATCTCTCTATCTTTTTATAGATAGATAGATAGATAGATAGCATACAAGCGAAGTCAGAAAGTCAACTTTATTTTTGCTGTAAAGCAGCTCTAGCAAGTCAATAGTGTCATTCTACAGCTCAAGTCAGTTCAGTATTGATTCAGTTTAGTTGCATAACTGTGTAAAATTCATTAATTGTACATGCATACTGTATGTACAGCAGCCGCGATTTCTTTAAGACTGCAAGGGAAGCTCAGCTTCCCCTATAATTGTCAAAAAATGAATGGTCAAATATATGTACTATTATGTTAACATTTTATTGACTAAAAATGCGTTAAACACGTTCATCTCGAACGAAAACAATTTCGTTCAGAATCAGCTACTTAGGTCGGCTGACTCGATTTCCTTCTCATTCATTCCCGTAGCGTACAGTGCATTACTCTGTTGAAGCCCAGCGTCCATTGACTTCAATGGGGCTGCTTTAAACAGTTTTTTTCAGTGCTTAGAAACAAGACGGTCATTGGATAATGCTGCGATTATGTCCCGCCCACGGACGCTCAGCGTCTCTGGGATGAATGGAGGAGTGGGCTGGCCCGGACTCCGAGCGTCTGCGTGATGATTGGAGGGTCTGTCATCTCTTTTTAATCCACTTTTATGTCCTAAAACGCTCGTTTTTTGGGGTCGACAGCTTATAAAAACGTATTTATTGTTTTTTTTTTTAGCTTGTTTGCTATACACATTGTCACATATCAGCTTTTAGACATTTTTTTTGTTTGTTTTGTTATAAATAAATGACAAGGAGGCGGCAGCTTCTCGCAATGCAAAGAGACGGTTGGTGTGGGCGTGGTCTTCAGATTATGACGCGTATCACTCTGTGTCTCCATTTCCAACTCAGTCCCATCGCGGATTTTGCATGTGTAGTCGAAAGACAAACTGCTGCAACCTTCATCGTATATTTCACACAATTTCACACCACATTCATTGTTTCAGTTTAACATAATTCCCACATTTCCTCCCGTTGAGTTAAATATATATATATATATATTAGATCGTTTGTTCATTAATTCATATAGTCTGAACTAGCCAGCTAGCAAACTGCACAGCAGGTGTAGAAAGGAGCTTCTCCTGTTTAAAGCGGCTCAAGTCCTACACCCGTAACACAATGGGCCAAGGCCGTTTAAGCAGCCTAGCTCTGCTGGCCATTGAGAGGACACTGGTCAAGTCACTGGAAAAGACGCCTAGTTGGTACGACAGGGTTACAGAGCATTTTCTTGAAAAGGAACGTAGGGCAGAATTTACATATAAATAAATGGACAATTTTTATGATTTAGGCCGAAAATGAGCTTCCCCTCTTTAAAAGATCAGCAGCCGCCACTGATGTACAGTGTATATGTGCATGTATGTGCGTGTGTTATGAAAAACTCCTGAGCTTCACTTCTCTCTGAACAAGCAGAAGACACGAGAGTAGTGTTTTACATTCTTCACATCTGTTTGTAGTTTGGCGTGCATATGGATAATTATTTTATGTTTGTGTGTAGAGTTACTATGCAAAAATACAACTTTTAGAAGAGTTAAAATAGGTTTCAAAGAAGTGTTTAACTTGAAGATGTGTGTGACGTTTTGCATGTTGTGTGTGTGTTTTGAGAAACGGAGCCATAGTTTCAAAAAAATGTGTGTAAGCATTTTGAAAACTGTAATAGTCCTTGGGTCCCCGGGGCAAACTGACTTGAGTAACATCATAGACCTTCAAGAAGTATACTACATATGTCAAATTTTAAATAATAAAGTAACATTTATTTGAATGCAAACTGTTTAAGTGATAATTGCACTGAAAGTCTTGAGCTACTCACCATAGACAGTAACATTAAATGTCTTGTATAAGTTCTTCTTGACATTCTCTAACTTATATATTCCAGAAAGATTAGCTGTGATGTTGTTGATGGTGAGAGATCCAGTCGGTTGGTTAACCACCAATCTGTCTTTGTGAATCTTAATTTCGGAGTTCCTAACTATGATAGTTTCATCAGGTCCAAAGGTCCACAGATCTTCCTTCTGTGTTTCACCAGAATGTAGAGAGACAGAACCTCCCTCCATCACTGACACTGACTTCACTGAATGTGGATCACCACCTGAAGACATGGTGTAAAAAAAACAAAAAACATCAGGATCCAGTGACAACAAATACACTGTAAAAATAGGTCACAATACATTGTATAGTTTGAAGGAATCTATCTTTTACAGGTGTTTTACCTGTATTTTGAATTTTACACTTCATTGCATTGTGTTTTAGAGTTAACAGAAATGTCAGTAAAAATGTATGTATAATGTTGTGTGTAATGAGCTGCTAGTACTTTTTCTATCATTTTACTGATTTATTTTTACAGTGTCATGGTTTCTCCAAGCCACTTATGAATGACATGCATGTACTTGCATGAAAAAAGTTAAAAATTTGGCCCTGGGCTCTGCCCAATGACATTGAACAACAGGATGGAAGATAATGATAAAATGGCTTATCGTATTCATCATGATTGCATTCAACAAGTCAAGACAGAGATGACTGCAGCTCCCATGTGAGAAAATGCCATGAAGAGCATGCATGTTATGTGTACTGGAGACTTGCAACGGCCTTGGCCTTTAGGCTATGTCAGTTATATTTAGTGTACATCATTATGTGGATGATGACAGTTTGAATGTTTTGTGATAGTTGTTCATGGAATTTAAACTGACAGCTGTTTTTCATAAAAATTATTTTGTTCTATTTTGAGATACATATGCGACCCTAGAGCACAAAACCAGTCATAAGGGTCTTTTTTTTATTGATACATGAATAAATAAGCTTTTCATTGATGTTTGGTTTGTTAGTATAGGACAATATACAACTAATTATACAACTATTTGAAAATCTGGAATCTGAGGGATCAAAATATTGAGAAAATCACCTTTAAAGTTCTTAGCAAAGCATATCACTAATTAAAAATTTGTTTTGATATATTTACGGTAATAAATTCACAAAATATCTTCATGGAACATGATCTTTATTTAATGTCCTAATGATTTTTGGCATAAAAGAAAAATCGATAATTTTGACCCATAATATGTATTTTTGGCTAATGCTACAAATATACCCCAGCGACTTAAGACTGTATGCTCCAGGGTCACATATGCATTTTTGAACAGAAAGATTGGTGTAAACTATTATTTTGTTTTCTGGAACGCTTGTAAATATGTTACTGCTAAATACAATCTCTGAGAGGTGGTTAGTTGTGTTGCTGTTATAATTCATTGCTTCATTTAAAGCTGACAAAGCTATGCGAATGCCTTTGAGGTTGAAGTTTCCGTCTCCACAAATACTAGGAAATGCGTTTAAAACACACACACACACACACACACACACACACACACACACACACACACACACACACACACACAAAATAACTAGAGATGACAGCACTTTTAACAGATTTGATCCACTACAAAACATTTTAGGGAGTTGCTTTTTCTCTCTATGCTTTATGGTCAAGAGTGCTATACAAAGTGTTACATATGTTAATTTTCTGTAATGAAAACAATGACCAAAAACACATACTGTCCATTTTTTGTTAATGTACGGGCAGGACGGTTTCTTTTTAATTAGTTTAATAAAGTTGTACAGGTTCAAAACTAGAAACTGATTGACTAAACAAAACTGAAAGTGCAATAGACAAGTCAACAAAGTACTTACCATGTATGTGTAGCAATAATAATGAAACAATTAAAAGACAGATCTTCATATCACTGTAGAGTTGAGTCAAACCTGAGTGAATAAAATATCAAAAGTACTGTCACCGCTCAGGAGTTATTTCTGAACTGACACGCCTTGATTTGAAAATTGCTCACACACACACACACACACACACACACACACACACACACACACACACACACACACAAAAGACAGAGAGAACTGTATACTGACTATTGACTATCAATTTTTTATCATTTCGGTAGAAATAGTGTTTCCAAAAAGCAAAAAATAGGATCGCACATTCCAGAAGACATCAAATATAATTACAGGGCACATACCTACCAAACAGGTTTGAAGTCATACTGTAGATAGTTTTGTGGATCGTGTGAAGGAAGTGCTGAAGTGCAGGGCTTTTCAGTGTAATTCCTGATTTGTGTCCCTTGTGTTAATCCTAGTCCCAGACTAAAATGCATGTCTGGGCTGTTTTAACTAAAAGTAACATGTACTGTCATATCGTTAAATATGTCACTACCATTGATTTGTCTCAAAATTTATTCCAGTAATGTTTTTTTTTCTAAGGCATGTTTATAAAAACTACTTAATTGTCCTAATTTAACTATGATCTAATCCTGACTTAATCTAAACCCTGTCTGTGAAACCAGGCCATAGAGTTTGAGACTTACTCGTTCTGGAGGTGCAGCTGGATCACGAACAGTGAGTTTGAACTTTTAAGCAATAACCTTCCTTGAATTGTCCCTCCTTCAGAAAACAGTCTGGAGGAAAATGACTTAATGACTATAGGTGTTTTCAGCGGTGCACCATCAAGAACAAAACCAATCCACTAGTACATCCTCTGATGGTTTATCTTATGTTCACTTCTACATCCAACTACAAATGATCTGCATTGCTTACAAAACATTATTGTCGCTACAGCTGCTCAAGCCTCATAGAAAATGGTAGACAAATTACAACTGGCTGATTCAATGGGGACTAATAATTGCTTTGTTACCCGCATTCTTGAAAATATCTTCTTTGGTGTTAAACAGACTAAACAAACATACATGGATGCGTTTCCCAAAAGGATCGTTAGTTAACTATGGTCGTTAGTTCCATTGAACTCTATTGGTAACAACAGAACATGTGACCACAGTTGCTTTTGGGAAACGCAACCCTGGTTTGGAACAATTTGAAGGGGAGTAAATGTGTTTCATTTTTCAGTGTAGGCCTACTATCTCTTTAAATGATGTCCTACACGTTAATTTGGAAATGCTTCTCGATAGTTATTGTATGATTTGGAAGATTTCCCTTCGCTAATACCTTCAGGGTTTAGTTTGGGGATGATGACCAGCTGACCTGACCTGAAGTACATTTAGCGTATTAATCAACATGTAAAGCATATAAAGCACACATTGCATAAGTCAAGTTTTATTAGTCACTAAAATATTTTATATTTCTTAATAATACTAAGTGTTTTCACAGTGAATTTACAAAGAGTATCTCAAATATCACAGTAGGTAATAAATGCTGGACTGAATATTAAAAACTCAGTATATATCACAACATGCTCACACTACAAATTAATAGCAACATTAATGGCAGTATGTCACTCCCATTATTTTATAAGATGCAAACAAACTCTGATACCCATTATGTGCAATATGATGTTCATAAATGTTTTGGCACTGTCATTTTTTAGCATATTTAAAGTTGAAGTGTTTTGAAATAATACTTACTATTGGTTATTATTCAAAATAATAGCACACAAAAAATAATGATTAAAAAAAACTATATTTTCTAAACTGTTATTAACATAAAACATCAAATAGTGTTAAAGGAATCCTTTGGAGAGAGTCACATATCACTGTTAGCTGTACATTTACCAACTGTTAGTGTAACAGTTCTCATAGGATCTCGAGTTTTACAAAATCCCAAAATATGTAAGACGACTTAAACAGCCAACATGGAGTAAACGTCCCAGTAATGCCAAAGAAAACCTTTAGCTCCTTAACACATAATGTGCGCCTGTTTTGCATAAGGTCAGAATACATTCTGCACTTGATGAATATCTTCTCAACCATTTAAAAAGTATGGTCTGTGAGTATGCATGTGTATAGTATGAATACAATCCATATTTACTACATCCACCATATTGGCATTGTCATGTGACCCTGTGCCCGCGTTCTCCACAATTTATGACTATGACAATTCCTCAATAGTGTCTGTCGGCTCCACAGTATATGTACTAGTGTTGTTAGGGTCCTCTTCTGGTATCAAGGACAAAATTGTCTCATTTGGATCATCCCATTCATTTTTTGTGGGAGCTGTAAAATAACAGAATCACAAGGTAAAAACAGTGATAGGAACAGTGTTAAACTGCACTGGATGGAAATTAAACTATTACATTTCAATTGCCTGATTGCAATTATACACAGAGTAACACAGGCATGCAATTACTATTTATTTGGAGATTAGGCTATTAAAACACTACTACTGTGCTTTAAGTGAAGTGTTTAAGATAGAAACATATTCTAAAATGTGTTATATTTATTATGACTATAATAACTGACTAGGCTCAAACACAAGAATCAGAATAGGAGTTGGAGAAAAACAAAGATAAACATTTCAAACACTTATAAATACTTCATTTTCTCACCACGGACATTGACTTTGATTGTTTTTGTAAGTGGATTGGTGTCGCTCTTAATCTCTACTTTAAATTGCCCAGAGTCTTTGACACTCATGTTCTTGATGGTGAGATTTCCAGTCTGATGGTCCAGCTGTAGTCTGTCTTTGAATTTCTCTCCAGGACCTTCGTTTACTAAGAGCCTATCGGTCCTTTTATCGCATACAGCGATGACACTATATAAGGTTGTAGATTCAGATACTCTGGAATCAGCATATTTCCACCGTACCCGATCATCTCTCTGAAAGTCAGTAACTCCAGTCTTTAGAGTGACAGTTTCTCCCCGCTTCACTTTTATTTTCTTCACTTGATCTGGTTCAGAATGAAACATCTGAAGAAAGAAAATGTGTTTCAAGATGAGTTAAACATTTATAGTGTTGTATGCAATGGGAAAGGGCCTTGTCAAACTAATCTTATGCCACAAAAGTATTTGTGGTTTTGTAGAACATGTTTCTGAAACAAAATCCATGTTGGCCCTGGAACAAAATTACTGCTTTGCCTGGGACATATGATCATATGAGCATATGATAATTTGTTCATGAAGAAACAAACTCATCTACATTTATTTGTTTGGGTGAACTATTCCTTTAATAGTGAGTTTAATAGTGTTCATGAACAGCTCATGAATACTTCCTTACTACATTCAAATCTACAATTTCATATACCAGTTCAGGTGTTTTGTTTAATTTGGAATAAAGCCATTATTCATATTTTTTTAATGTAATGTAAATGTTTCTAATCTGTTGTAGCTCGTCTGCCTGTTCCTGTCATTAGCAGAGACTGTTCTTCATCATCATCACAGCAGAATTGTTCACTGGTGTGTTCAGTGGTGAATGTATTCTGATATTTCCATCTCCAGCTCCTCTGCCCATTCCTGTCATCACCAGAAATTATTCGCAGTGTTCATCATCATCATCATCATATTGTTCATTATTGTGTTCAGTGGTGAATGTGGGTCATGTGACTCTCTCCTGGTACAAAGGAAACAGTTTATTGTCCAGCATCAGTGTGTCTGATCTCAGCATCAGTCTCTCTCTACCTCTGGAGGTGGAATATCAGGATAAAAACACCTACAGCTGTGTGCTCAACAATCCCATATAGATCAACAATCCCAACAAAAAAGACGAAGTCCGACATCAACTTCAGTCCAACACTGATTCACTATTACAGTTTTAAAGGCCCATAAAAGCAGATATAAGTTTCACATAATAAAGGGTAATGTAACAGTTTCTATACACAAGTGGTTGCAGTAATCTCTCCATTCATCAATGATTTTGCCTCCTCTGGCACATTCTGTCCATTTTCTGACTATTGTTTGAATCAACAGATTATTGTTTGAAATATAAGATTTGGTTAATTTTGCAATAATTCATTGGTAATTTCAGATCATCTATCTTGTTTAGTTTTATTCTACTAAAAGATTTGAGCTACTCACCTCGGACAATAAATGACTTGGAGATCATATTTTTCCCATTTCTGGATATATTTAGTTTATAAATTCCAAAGTCTGTGGGTCTGAAGTCACTAATTGTAAGATATCCATTTTGTTGATCCAGCTTTACTCTGTGTCTGACTGTCTCATCGTGATAATTGCAATCAAAATTGTTTGTTTCGTTCAGTTTGACGATGACAGTGAATGGGTTTGTGCTTTCTGTATATAATTCACCAAACCTCCACTGCAGCACATCGAAACTTTGTATTGCAGTAACACCAGTGTTTAGAGTGACCGTCTCTCCCACCCTCACCGCCACTGTCTTCAGTTCATCTGTCTCAGCCAAATCATCCACTGAAGAAACTAGACAGAGTACATATTCAGTACATGTATTGATAACCATAGCAGATGCAACTTTTGATTGGTGTTTGATGACAGACTGGGCTCTACTCTTCCAAACAAATCATAGAGATTGATAATATTATCAGCAGCGATAAAGCAATAACAGTGATAAAGAAACTATTGTGATGTGTTTGTTATTAAAATGGGGTATTAAAAGTGCATTAAGCCGTAGAAAAAGTGAATTGGGTAATGACACACTGACAGTGAGGTAAATCAGTAACATAAATGTGGTTAGTAAGACATGTTAAAGTTACATGCGAAAGCTCATCTTGCTTTATTAACTGTGAGTAGTCTTACCCAGTTGATTTGTTTTTCTGGATTTCCAGTAGATACTGAACATCCCAACTACAGCCAAGACTAGTACTGGAACTACAATAACAACGCAGATCAGCACCACATGACTGAAGGGTAAGCCCTCTTCTGGGTTTAAACTGGAGTCTCAACTTCAGGGCGTACAGTTTCCTTATTGAGGGAGCTCTAGATTGGAGGATGATCTCAGCAACCTCAGTTGAGAGACCAGAGGCTATGAGTTGTGCCCCCTCGGGAGCCACACCCATAGTTTCCACAACTCCGAGCGGGGGTGAAAGATCATGCCCACTGCCAGTGAGAGGAGATCCCTCCTGACGGGAATCCCCCATGGAGAGCCGTCGAGGAGAGAAATCGGGTCAGAGAACTATACTCGGCCAGAACAGGGTTTTTCAATAGAAGGACCCCGTCCATGCGCACTCTCTCTAGAACTCCCAGGAGCTGAGCGATCGGGGGAAGGCGTACAGACGAAGCCTCAGCCACGATTGTACCATAGCATCCAGCCCCTTAGCGGAGCTGGACGTCTGCCTCGACAGGATGGCTGCTCCTATACTGCCACGAAGGGAAGAACCCGATATTAATACGCTTTGCCCCCAAAGCACATTTCAGGAACTTCCTGTGATGGGGAAGGAGTATGCATCTTTAGATCACTCGTGACCACCAGTCCTCGGATCTGGTGTGAGACACGTGCTTGAAGAGAGCTTTCTGAACTTCAGTCGTGTGACTGAGCGGTTCAGTTAGCTTAGATCTAAGATGGACGCAACCCCTTTCCCCGGAACAATGAAGTACGGCTGTAGAACCCGGACTCTTTGTCTAGAGCAGGGACCACCTCGATGGTCTCCTCCCTCAGGAGAGTGCTCACTTCTTGTTCCATTACCAGAGCCTGCTCGGGACCCACCAGCATGGGAGTGCCCCCGTAGAAAGGCTGCGGCAGAGCGCCACATAGCCTTGTTCTACAGTGTGCGTGACCCATCGAGACACATTTGGCAGCAGTTTTCATGCTGCCGAATAGTCTCTCGAGACTGGTCTCTGGTGTACTTAGAGCGGCTAGCTCGGTGCCCTGGAACGGAGGAACGGCAGGGGACGGCCGATCTAGCTGCTCTAGAGACCCCCGAAGGGGTGGCGAGCCTCCCATCTCCGCTACATTTCTGGGCGGAAGAGACTGAGAGAAGCGCTCGCTGGAGACCGCTGTGCCCTAGAACACTGGCAGGGTTAGCAGACTGATCTCCTGAGGGCACTGAGGAGAGACGGGCACCGTGTAATGTGGTGTACACCGCTCTTCCCCAGAGGGGCCGGCCATCAAGGCCCTGGACCATTGGCATCAGGGCGTTCTGGCCGAAGACTATCGATCCGCAGATCCGTCTTCGGCCCGGGCGCGTCACTCTGACTCCGATTCTGGCAAGTATGAGAAGTGACATTCCCCGAATAAGGAGCTGGAACACAATTGGGGCTGCTCCGCCCAGCAGCCCAAGCTGACCACCTCAACCTCCTTGGAGGAAGAGAGGTAAACATTGTGCTCTCACTTGAGAAGTATCCCAAGAGGCTCTTGTATGTCATATACAATATATAATTGTATATATTTCTCTACAATATATATATATATATATATATATATATGTGTATAAATATATATCTAACTTTCATAGTCGGATAAAATGCATAGTTAATTATTCATAATTAAATGCAGTCAAACACCCAGACAAGTAAACACGGTCTGAAAGTGCATAAATGAACCGAGAATCACCATAATGCGCGCGCGAGCCGCTCGGAACAAAACAAATAAATCTTCTTGGAGAGAAACTGCTGCAGATTAGCTCACTCTCACTCAAGGGGGAAGAACTACAGCTTAGGCTTCCGCCCCGAGAGAGCGCTAGACCTGGGGAATACAGGTGGAAATAGGGCGAACCCATCTCCAACCCGTCCGCCAGATCTATGTAGGGCTGTAATACTCGAGTCCGGTCTCGAGACGTTTTTCTATCGTCTCGGACTCGTTGGTATTTGGACTCTGACTTGTCTCGGACTTGGTCATTGGACTCGGCAAATGTTCAAGTTGGTCTCGACCGCGTCCAGCAATATATGCTTTTTTTTTCTCTCTTTCAAAACAAAGACTCGCTTGTTCCGCAAATGGGTAATGTAATTGCCATTGGTTTAACTCCATCTAGAACGGGCATTGACATTGGTCCATCTAATACGGGCATTGTCATTGGTCGCCTGTTAAATGCACAGCTGCGTCATATGAGTGTGGGCTTGGCTCTGAGAGTGCGCGCTGCTTGGAGGCATAAATTATCTTTATTTTGGCCACAGACACGCTGTCGGCAAGTTGCATAATACAGTTTGGTTGTACAAAGTTCGTTGGAGTTTTCCCTCTCACTTTCCTTCGCTTTTAAATACCTTATTAATGCCCGTGCGCATTTTGCTTTCACTTTCATTTCAGGTCAATTGCTTATTAACGACACTTACACTTAGAGAGATTCAAGAAACTTTATTGTCATACCAGCTCACATTTCCATGTAATGGTACGAAATTAGGACTCAGGTCCCGGTTTAAAAGCAAAAAAACAAAACAAAAAAAGTAGTACAAAAGAAGTGATCCATAATAATATTACGCCTGTAATAAGTATTGCACTTAGTAAAGAGTATTGCATTTGGGTGGATACGTGTTTTTTTGTAGTGCAAGTCAGTGTGTATGTGTGTGTGTGTGCGCATGCGCGTGTTTGGAAGGGAAGAAGGTAGTGCCTACTCTGTAGTGCCTACAGAGCATGGCTAGAGTTCAACAGTCTAACAGCTTCAGGAAAGAAGCTGTTTGTGAGCCTGGTGGTCTTACTCCGGATACTCCTCAGCCGCCTGCCTGAGGGGAGGAGTTGGAAGAGTCCATGTGCGGGGTGAGTGGAGTCCTTCATGATGTGGAGGGCCCTCCCCCTACATCGTGCTGTATAAAGGTCTGTGATGGTGGGAAGCCTGCTCCCCACGGTCCTCTGTGCTGCCCCTACCACCCTCTGCAGAGCATTCCTCTCAGCAGCAGTACAGCTGCCGTGCCACACAGTGATACAGGTGCAGAGGACACTCTCCACCGCGCAGTGATAGAAGCTCCTCAAAACTGAGCTCCCAAGTCCAGCTCACCGTAACTTCCTGAGGAAGTAGAGACGCTGGTGGGCCTTCCTGACCAACCGAGTGGTGTTGGTTCTCCAGGTAAGGTCCTCTGTTATATACACACCCAGATACCTGAAGCTAGAAACCACTTCCACAGCCACTCCTCCGATGTACAAGGGAGGAGAAGGGCGCCTGTCTCTTCTGAAGTCCACCACCATCTCCTTGGTCTTCTTCACATTGATGCAGAGGTTGTTCCCTCTGCACCACTGCATCAGGTGTTCCACCTCCTCTCTGTATTCCGACTCATTATTGTTGGTGATGCATCCCACTACTGCTGTGTCATCCGCAAACTTCACTATATGGCAGCTAGGGTGTCTCGCCGAGCAGTCATACGTCAGCAGAGTGAACAGGAGGGGGCTCAGCACACAGCCCTGTGGCGAGCCAGTGCTGAGGGTGATGGAGGAGGAGATGGTGTTGTGGATCCTGACAGTCTGAGGTCTATTGGTCAGGAAATCCAAAACCCAGTTCCCCAGTGTAGGTCTCAGTCCAAGGGAGGAGAGCTTCTGTACCAGGGTCTGTGGGATGATGGTATTAAAAGCCGAGGAGAAGTCCAGGAAGAGCAGACGGACATTGGAGTTTCTGCTCTCCAAGTGGGTGAGGGCTGTGTGAACCACTGATGAAATGGCGTCATCCGTGGAGCGGTTTTTCTTGTAGGCATACTGGTGGGAGTCCACAGTGACATCGATGGAATCTTTGATGTGGGCCATGACCAACCTCTCGAAGCACTTCATGACTACCGGGGTTAGGGCTATGGGTCGATAGTCATTCAGGCCTGTCACTGGGGAGCACTTTGGGACGGGGACAATGGCAGCAGTCTTTAAACAGGTGGGGACGGATGCCAGTGACAGTGAAGTGTTAAAGATGTCTGTAAACACCTCAGACAGCTGGTGTGCACAGTCCTTCAGTACCCACCCTGGGATGTTATCGGGGCCTGCAGCCTTGCGGGGGTTAATTCCTTTTAGGGTCCTCCTCACATCAGCTGTGGACACACTGAAGAGTGTGTCATCAAATGGTGGTATAAGTCTAATGCAGGGAGGGGGTGTGTCAGGATCCTCAAAGCGAGCGTAGAACCTATTCAGTGCATCTGGTAAAGAGGGGTCCCTTGGGCATTGTGCATCCCTGGTGTTATAGTCCATGATGCATTTAATGCCCTTCCACATGCTCCGGGGGTCGTTGGAGGTAAAGTGCCCCTGAATCTTCAGAGCGTATGTGGCTTTAGCCTTCGCGATGCCTGCCATCAGTTCTTTCCTCGCCACTTTCAGCGCTGATGCCTCACCTGCCCTGAACGCAGCATCCCTAGATTTCAGCAGAGCTCTCACCTCAGCATTCAGCCAGGGCTTCTGGTTCGGAAAGCATGTTACTGTCCTGGTGATGACAACATCATCAGCACACTTGGAAATGAAGCCGAGGACGGAGGAGGTGTATTCCTCCAGGTCCACCTCTCCCTCACACGTAGCTGCGTCTCTAAAGACCTGCCAGTCTGTGCACTGAAAGCAGTCCTGGAGCACATAGGCTGCATCATTAGGCCACACAGTGATAGTCTTTTTTAATGGCCTGATCCGTCCCAGCAGAGGGCGGTAAGCTGGTGCTAACAGGATGGAGATATGGTCGGAGAGGCCAAGAGGGGGGCGAGGAAGAGCCCTGTATGCACCGAGGATATTAGTGTACACACAGTCCAGAGTATTATCTCCCCGTGTGGGAATGGTGACATGCTGGTAAAAACTGGACAGAGTGTCCGTCAGTTTCACGTGATTAAAATCTCCCGCAACCACGTAAAACGCCTCCGGGTGCTTAATCTGCAGCGAGCTGATGGTTTCATGTAACTCCTGTAGCGCTTCGTTAGCATTAGCATTGGCACCCGGCGCGATGTAAACAATGGTAATAAACACCGCAGTAAACTCCCGTGGCAGGTAGTACGGCCGACATTTCACTGTCATAAGTTCTATCGCCTCAGAGCAATAACTATTTACCAGTCCACAGTTTGTACACCAACCTTCATTCACGTACACACAGAGTCCTCCTCCCCGTGTTTTCCCCGACCGATGGTCACGGTCCGCCCGGAAAAGCTGTAGGCCGTCAATCTGGAAGGCTGAGTCCGGCATGTTGTAATTTAGCCAGGTCTCCGTGAGGCAGAGAACAGCACAGTTCCTCATCTCTATGGAAACACTCAGCCTCAGACGTAACAGGTCCACTTTGTTATCCAAAGAGCGGACATTGGCCAAAAAGAGAGTTGGAATCGGCGGCCTGCGAGCCTTTAACTGAGCCAACGCGCCCGCCCGCTTCCCCCTCTTTTGTCTCCGGGCACATCGTTTCCTCTTCCCCGCTGCTCCCCGTACTCTACTGCACCACTCCGTTGTCCTCAGAAGCCGCTGTCTTCCAAGTGCGTATTTCAGCTTTGGTGAGATTGTAATAACCGAACTATCCATGATGACCATAAGTTCGGTTGGGCTATACTTTATGCGTAAATTTAGTGCTAAACTAGTGCTGGAAACAGCCTCAAAACTATTATGATAGGGCTTAGTCCCGGGAGCTTGAGTAGCCGCTGCACCACTGTGCGCCGCCATCAGTAGTTATAACTTACAACGACACATTTTCTGCAATAAACATGGGACTTTAATTAACAAAACGAATAAAAATACACCATTACCATGCTATAAGCCTAATATAAAATTACAAACTTGCAAAATGTTTAAATGTAAAAAAAAAAAACTGACAATCATCAAACCCCGTGGCACCAAATGAATAAGAAAAAGAATGAATAAGAGCAAAACGAATAAAGCCTGGAGGCACGGAATACAACTGGATGTAACATAAAATAAATTACACAAAAACGTAAATAAAGTAAAAAATAAGCAAACACTGTGGCAATGGCTGGGAGATTTATCAGATTTTATCGATTAATTCAAATTTAATGTTTTGATTTTTTATAAATCGAGCAATCGTGATTTTGAATAGAAATATTACCAAACGCTAGAATTAGACTCTTTGATAAAGAACAATCCAACGCATGTCGATGCACATGATTAACCGCTCACGTGTGATGCTCTCTAGGTGCCCTTCACACAGAGTGTGTTTTTGTGTTGACGCGGGCAGTGGAATAGGAAAAATACAAGAAGATGTGAGTTAAACATCTTTTAACAACTAGAGTGCCGCGTTTTTAGAAAGCCGTTTCATGCACGAGACGCGAGCGCAACCGTCAAACGCGTCCATGTTTACATAGAAAAAACAATGGAAAAGCAGCGTAATTGAATACAAAACCCGTGAAGAAACTTACTCTACATGTACTGTATATCTGATATTTCAGGTTTGCATCAGGGTGACAGGCTGAGAACTGCTGTTCATTGTTTTACAGAGCCTTTATAGTTAATAATAGCACTCTAGGTGTTATACCTTCAGTCATTTAGAATTTGAATTACTTGAGTTTTTTTGAGCATTTGTCTTGTATTATTTCAGAACATATAGCCTAATAAGTTTGTACAAGATGTAGTTGTAGTTCATCTTTTCTGTAAAGATATTTAGTGATTTGTTTAACATTTACATCATGAAGACAACGTCATGTGTGGTGCACTTAGAATATACTTTTCTTTAACTAGAGGGTTAATAAAGAGAAAGTTTCTTGAATCATGTTGTAGTTACATTTTCAAGTTGACTAGATAAAATCTTACAAAATCGAGAATTGGTCAAATAGAAGTGAAATTGCTAAACCTAAAATATCCTCCTGAGACGCTAAAAAAAGTTATGTCATTACATTGTTTAGACCATAAGAAAAAATGTTTGTATTCATATTTGATTATATGTCCTCTGTAGAGGACACAAGGACTAAAATTAAATGGCATGAATAGAAAACGGCAAAATCAATGGGAGTAAATCACCAAATACATTTTTAGGTTTCAGGATTTTTTTATACTAAACTTTGTTTAAGGATGATTCTCAACTATGTTTTAAAATGTATAACTAAATGATTTGATATACCATTTTGTTTTATGCAATATGTGTGTAAAACATTCCATAAACTGGTTTCCCATTAAACACAGTGTATCTATACACTGTATCTAATTTGCTTATTAATGTGTTGCTGTTGGGACAGAATGTTGAAAAAAAAAATCATAATGGGAGTAATACATGGCCAGATTTTCATAATAATATATGATATTTCATAAGCAAACTGATATATAATTTATTTCCCTATTCAATTGTTGTCTCCCAAAATGCATAATAAACATGCTTTTAGTCCTGGTGTCCTCTACATTGAACATGTATGAAATGATGTCCTGTTTCATAACAGGAAGTCATATTTGAATTTGAAAACCCATAACATTTTCCTGAGATGTTGCTTTATGACAAATAATCTGAAAATGATTTAGATTTAAAAGACATTACAGAATATAATCATATTTCCATAAGGATGTAACATTTTTCACTAAATTAAATATTGCCATCTTTAAAGACGTATGAGAGGGTTTAAAAAACCTTTAGTATCTCTATAAAGCCCTGAATGTGCTCTGTACAGGACATCCAGGCTTATAACTGTGACATGTGAGGTCTCAGAGAAATACACTAAAATATAACGTCCACTACAGAGGCAAAAACTCCATAGCTGGGTCTCAGGAGGATAAATAAAATAGCCTAATTTGATCCTACAGTGTTGCTGCACATGCTTTAGATCATTACAAACAATAATGCAAAATTATTATATTAGAATAGAAGATATGCCGTCTCTCGTATCACATAAATTATCAATAATTAAGTATGTGGTTTTGAAGAAGATTTTTTTCTTTCTCTGTTTTGACCGTCTCCTTTAGACTTGGACTTGAACCTCTTTGGACTCGGACTTGACTCGGACTCGAACCTCTTTGGACTTGGACTTGACTCGGACTCGAACCTCTTTGGACTTGGACTTGTCTTGGACTCGACAAAGGTGGACTTGACTACAGCCCTAGACGTGCGATCCCCGTGATCTAACTCGCCGCGGTGCCTCAGCAGCAGCGGGACCGCGAGATCATAGGCGCGGACACACTCCTCGGAGCGTGCCCGGCGGGAGCACAATGCATTGCAGCGGACGCTGGATCTGATGGGAAAGGAAGAAGATAGGGGATCACCCGTCTTAATCTTTCCATCTAATCCATCTGCGAGCACAGCCACTGCTCCGCCTCAGCGGCAGCGTGGCAGGTGCTGCGAGGACGCAGGTGAAAACTCCCTCCTCAAAGAGAGTTTTCGCCTCCAGCCAGATCATCGCAAAAACTGTGTGTATCCCGCTCGTGTTATAGCGTGGGCAAGGAGGAACACACAGTCTGTAACGTGATCTACTTTCGCCCTCATTGGCCTTTGATATGTCTGCTTCTAGTCTTTCTTTGCCTATCTTTTTAAGAATAAACTTTCTTATTTCCTATCTTGATAGTAACAGACTCACAGAACACAATCGACTGACACACACAGAGAGCTTTGCTGAATGACAAAAAGCTGGGGCCGGCTGCACATCACGTGCTTTTAAGCATCCTGGTCATGACGTCACCGCACCTGACGTCTGGCCGTCGATTTTGACTGATTACACATATGATTCAGAGCTGGACAACGCTGATGGCGTTCCCCTAGCGTTTCGACGCAGCTCGATGTTCCCGGAGGGGAACGTTATTATACATCCACGCTGACTGCTTAAAACCGACCCAACAACATAGATATATTTTTATACCCATTGAGATTCATTTGTGAATGATATTCGTCTTCGGAATCATATTCCTGATTATTTCTCTGCTGAAAAGCCATATAATACGCGTACTGGCGTTGAGAAGAACGGAAGTAAGATATTAGATCAATGTCAGGAAGTTATTCTGTGGAATCCTGAAGGACGGATGACTCACGTCGCCACCTAACACTGCAACCAAAAACATTAACTTTCACTGTTTGGAGCTTTTCCAAATGACTTTCCCCAAATACATGTAATCACGTTTTTCAATTAAATAAAGTGTTTCACTTTACATCGTGCTGTTCAACGTAGTACAACGCAACATTTGTTTTTGTGTGTCCTGGAGGTGTCTTAACTGCAGTTCCACCTGATGACCACTTGTGGGAAACCGTGGTGATATGACTTCTTGTGGGAGCAGATACTGGGTCAAACTGAAATCAGATTTACACCAAATCAACCTGACATGTTCTTCTAAAAAATGTTGGTCTAATTTAGAAAATCGTGTAGTAAGAACAAAGTTATTCTTATTGCTAGTTGGTTTAATTTTCATTATCACATCCTATTGGGTTGCAGCAGATCAAAAGAAGTACCGTGTGTGTGTGTGTGTGTGTGTGTGTGTGTGTGTGTGTGTGCATGTTTATGTGGTTTATGAGGACACAAATTTGTATAATGACATGGGGATTACATAGGTATTACAAGGAGAAGGTGATTTATGAGGACATTTTCAGTGTCCCCATAATTTAAAACGCTTATAAATCATACAGAGTGAGTTTTTTTGAGGGAAAATATAAATGCACCGTCTCCTGTGAGGGCTAAGTTTAGGAGTAGGGTAGGTGTAGGGCAATAGCATATACAGCTTGTACAGTATAAAAACCATTACGCCTATGGAAAGTCCCCGTAAACCATAAAAACCAACATGTGTGTGTGTGTGTGTGTGTGTGTCTGTGTGTGTGTCTGTGTGTGTGTGTGTGTGTGTGTGTGTGTGTGTGTGTGTGTGTGTGTGTGTGTGTGTGTGTGTGTGTGAAATTAGCTGTTGATTTGGAAAACTAAGCGCAGAAAATGCCTACCATCGATTTCATGATCATATAAAAATTACAACATTTCAAACAAATGTAAAAGCCTCCCAATCAGAATGTGACCATGGTGTGGCCTGACATACATGAAAAATAGCTTTTTTTCAGGAACACAAGAAATTGATTTAGAAGAATAGCTATATATATATATATATATATATATATATATATATATATATATATATGTACAATATATATATATATATATATATTGTACATATATATTGTTCCTCCTTGTTCAGACTCGTGTTCTGTCCAGACTTGATTATTACAATGCTCTCTTGGCAGGTCTTCCAGCCAGTTCCATCAAACCTCTACAATTAACCCAAAATACTGCTGCAAGATTAATCTTTAATGAGCCGAAAAGAACGCACGTCACACCTCTGTTCATCAATTTACACTGGCTACCAATAGCTGCTCGCATTAAATTCAAGGCATTAATGTTTGCCTAGAACCACCTCTGGCTCTGCACCCCTTTACCTAAATTCATTACTTCAGACTTATATGCCCTCTAGAAGCTTGCGTTCTGCAAGTGAACAACGCATTACTGTACCATCCCAAAGAGGCACAAAATCACTTTCACAGACTTTTTCATTAACTGTTCCCATCTGGTGACCTGCTTAACTCAATCCCAGCAGCTGAATCCTTACCCATCTTCAAGAAACGGCTAGAAACACATCTCTTCCATCTTTATTTGACCCTCTAACTCTAGCACTCTCTATTCTAATTTTATTTTATCTAATATGTCTTCTTTTTATTTAAAAACACACACACACACATTTGACCCTCTATCAAATGCATATTTAATCTCTAACTGCTAGCTTTTCTTGTAAAACTAACACGAAGTTAAATATTTATATATTTTACATACTAGTTTTCTGAAAAACAAAACAAACAAAAAAACCTTCCTACGTGTACTGCGTTCGGCTAACCAGGACTTGTAATAGCACTTGCATGTTGTTGCTCTTTTGTTGGTTTTGATTGCTTCTATAATGTCCTCATTTGCTTTGGATAAAAGCGTCTGCTAAATGCATAAATGTAAATATATATATATATATATATATATATATATATATATAAATATATATATATATATATGTATGTATGCCTTTATTTTAAAGTTGTGAAAATAGCAAAAGACAACAGGTGTTTCTTTATCAACTTTACTGCAATTCCACCGTATGTCCACGTGAGAGCAGTAGTGGCGTTGATATGTTTAATTTTGCTCATGGGAAATTTACATGTTAAAATCACATGTGAAACCCGTACTTTTCAAATGGGAAACATGGTTTAGGAATGTTTTCATTGTATAATTGTGTTGAACTCTTTCCCATACAACATCTTCAGATCATCAAAAAAATAAAAATATTACACAAAGTGCAAGTAAATACAAAATGCAGTTTTCAAAGGATGGTTTAATTTATGAAGTAAAAAAGCTGTCCAAACCACCATGACCCTGTTAAATAATGACAGAACTGTGATTAAACATTATTTTAGAATAATGACCTTGAGCTAAAAACTCATCACCAAACACCAATGACTTGTGCATGTGGGTACAGTCATCTCATACACTTCAAAACTGTTGCAACAGAGGTAGAAATACAATTGTTAAGTATGATTTTATTTGTTGTCACAGTTTGGAAGTGCCTTTTTCTCTTCTAAAGAAGGGGGTGTCCTGGTTCTTTTGTCCATATAATGAATGTACAAGTCATTGGTGTTTGGTGATGAGTTTGTGGCTCATTTAAAGTCACACCCGAGATGTTCAGCTGGGATTAGACCAGTCAAGTTTGTAAGCCTGGTGCCAGTGTGTCTGGGCCCCCCCTAGAGAGGAACTGTGGGCCTGGTGTCAGTAATCAACGGGAGCTATCTCTTGCATATAGCAGCAACATCCAGGACGCAGCACACTGGGGGGTTCACACCCTGTGCTGACGGTCCGCACGATGGACCTGGTGCAGTCACCATTCCCCCCTCCCCTCATCACCTAAAATTCACTGAAAAATCCATGCAATGTAATATGTACAAAAAAGTAACCATACATGTTTGATATCTTTTGAAATGTCTCAGTGCGTCTGGTAAAATGGTCTCATTCTCCCAATCATAAGGAAAAGCTAAAAGAAGTTCTAAAGTATGAGAAGCGTAGTGTACAACTCAAAAGTGTGTCCTCCCCCTAATCTTCTATTCAAAACACCTCCTGTATGTAAATAAGCATTCCCTGCCACAGGATATCAGGAGCCATTTGGTTGCAAATTCTGAAGTCTAATTATAATAACAAGACCACCATTTGGTGAGTTTATTGAATTATCTGGGTATATAAGGAAAGGAGACACAAAGTTCTGGGAGTCTGTAGGCTGACTGCCCGCACAAATCGCTGTGTGTAGTTTTCATTGCCAGGTAGTATTGTTAACTGATGATTCTATTCTTGTAACATTGGAGTTTAGAATTATTGCTTCGATTACCTGGTTAATAAATTGTAACGTTTGATTCTATTCTGACTGCCTCTAAAGATTGCTTTCTCCCTATTAGAGTAGCGGATTCGTATATTTCCGCAAGCCTGCGTCAGTTTTAGCGACGGATAATACCCGGCGTCTTTTAAGTGTACTTGAATGCAGGGGCGGGATAATTCCGTTTAGGGACGGCGAACGCCGTCTGGTCAGACTAAACTCGGGTACGCCCATACCTCTGACTTTTGATTTAATGTTACTTTAAACAAGGATTTGACCAATCCAAAGTTATTACGAGTGTTGTACATTGACCTACTAACATATCTGATAATGGCCAAAAACCTTTACTGAAGTAAACAATTGAACTAAAGTTCTGAGGGGGCTCCAAGGGGGTTACCGATGTCTCTGATTGTGTACGTGTGCATTAACGGCAAATCTTAGATACATAACCATAATTACCTCTGATTGACGACCGGGCCTGACGAGATTGTGTCCGTGAGACCTGTGAAAAACAGGGCCTCTGAGCGATATAGTTTCCCTACATCTGAGCGGGTAAAGTATTAAACGGAGCTGAAAAGAATAATCGATCATTCGTTCATGTTTTAATGATGCACAGATATCATTAAAACCTTTTCATTTATGGAGTCAGATGAAATAACGAGATAAAATATATAAGAAGAAGTGTTCCATTTTAATGTTCTTGTTGTGTCGTGAAAAGGAAAGACTGTAATACGCAAAGCCCTTCACTCGCTGACCGACTGCCGTCATTGGGTCGATACAGCCGGGCCTCTTACAGTGGTGACCCCGACGTGATTCTCACAAAGACGAGAACGTGATTCTCGCAGAGACGAGTACGTCATTCCAGCCGCGACAGCCGCGACATTCGACTTGAACTCTCCTTGGGACATGAGGTTTGATATCCTTCTCATCAATATCCAGCTGCTGTGGTAAGTATATTTTTCTTGCCTTTTAGAAGTTGAGGGAAATATTGTTTACACCATATAGACACATTTGTAGTACGGGTTGGAATACCCATTTTTGAGACCGGAACCGAAAAACCCGGTGGTGTTAAGAATTAGACGAGAAACAACATGTCTTTTCAGGGAAAGCACAGCAGCAGAGTAGCTGAGGAGATAATGGAAGTTTTAGGACTACAATTACAAAAACTCCTTGTTCGGTTAAGCGACAAAGGATTCAATTTGAAGTGGAACAACAACGAAATAATATCCTGGTATTCTGCCGAGGGTGCGAAACTAAAATCGAAATCAAAATACAAGAAAATTCCCGCTGCAATTGTTTATTTGCTTCGTCGTAACGACCTCGCGACCATAACCGAGAACGAAAAAACAATAACAAATATCAAAGAAATCGAAAGAGTGCGATCTGACGAATTACAAAAGTTAAGAAAGCAAGTCGAAATGTTTGCATACGAGCAACAGGGGTGGGCTAGACAACGCGAAGAAATGGCCACAAAAATTGATCAAGTTCAAGGGAAACTAATTACATATAGTAATTACATATCTGCACTCGAAGAGTGTTGCGATAAAACAGGTTTTCCAGTTGCCGCAGTTAAACAAGCAGCACTGGATGAAACCGAGTTAGAGGCGCAAACTGAAAGTGAAGATGATGACACTGCGTTAGCGTGTAACAATAGGCCACACAGAGAAACTCGTAACCGAGCTCTTGTGAGCCTGTGGCCAGAAAAACAGAGCCTGCGAAGCCCGATAAAGACCCGAACAAAATCAAACGACTCACCAAAAAAGGCAGTTAAAATCGCAGTGTTAAAAACCATGACAAATGCGGATGATGAAATCACAACAATCAGCCGCCCGTTAACATGCGAAGAATGCTCTAGACACAAACAAGTCGTAGGAATTATGCCGAGAAAAGGGCCTTTTCAACCCTACTGGGAAGCATTGATGCTACAGGCTAATGTCTACAAACTAGAGATTAGAGACGTATGGCAAGTAGCTCTCCTCACTATCCCTGAGGAGCTCAGACCAAAACTAAACACAGAAATGAAATCCGGCAACATAATGAACAGAGTAAATGACGAAACCGACAAAGGGATTTATGAACGTCTAAAACAGGCATTATTAGACATGAGGGGACCGTCACATGCAGATTGGAGCAAAATATTAGAAATCAAACAAGCAAGTAATGAGTCATTTGAAACATACGCTGAACGGTTATGGGTAACATACAGAGAACACTCAGGCCTTGAAAATGCAGACCGCAACCATGACGCATTACTGCAGCTTGTTAAAAACAATGCCGGCATCCCCGTTCAAAAAGCGTTATCAAATGGCGTCGACCCAGCCGAAAACACGTTCAGAGCAATAGTAGACTGGGGTTCAAGAATAGAAAACAGATGGCGATTAAAACCCCGCAGCGTTGCGTCCGCACAATGGTTAACAGAAGGGAACAGCACAGATATATTTAGCCAAAGGTCTCCAAATAAAATGATATGCCATTATTGCAGAAAGACTAACCATGTAATGCGAGATTGTCAAAAAAGAGAAAAAGATTTAAAAGAACAAGCGAAGCATTACCAAACAACGCCCTCTAGCGACGACTCTGAGCTGTTGAAACAATTCGTAAACTTCATGAATGAGTTTAAAAAACAAAACGGCCAAAATGGCGTGGCCCACAACGCGAGCGGAACGACTGAAAATTACCATCACCAATAGGGATACGTGGCCTCCATTGCCATAGGGAGCATAATTAAGAGTGGAAACCGAATAAAAATAAGGGCTAATTAAGGGCGTGACAGTATTGGAAGAATCCCTCTGGTATTTACCTAACAACAGTGAAGGGACTGTACTGGGAATGGACATAATGCGAAAGTATGGCTTTGTAATTCACTGCTTTGAAAAGCAAATTGAGCTGAAAACAGAAAAAACAGTAAAACAGTGCCTACCAAAAAAAATTACGAGCGTTATGTCCATATCCACCCCAGATCCTATTCAACAGATGGTAAACAAACACGATAGCATTTGGGCTACACATGAACATGACTGCGGCCTCATTGATTTTGTTGTGTGTATTGAAGGGGAGCCCCCTCCCCCACAAAAACAATACCGCATCAAACCAGAGGCAGAGTCAGCCGTTCATGAAATTGTACACCAACTTGAAACCAGAGGTATAGTCCGACGATGTAGTTCGACCACAAATTCTCCATGCTTACCAGTACCAAAATCGAACGGTAAATGGCGTCTTTGTATTGATTATCAGCGTCTAAACAAAGTGTTGCCCAAGGCTACACCTATAGTGGCAAATCCATCGACGTTATTATCACAAATCTCAACACAAGCGACTTGGTTTACGGTGCTCGACGTAAAGAACGGTTTCTGGTCCATCCCAATCAAACGCACCGATCAGTGGAAATTGGCCTTCACTGTGAATCAAATCCAGTACACTTGGGAACGGATGCCACAAGGCCTCCACAACAGTCCTGCGATTTTTCACAGAGCATTAGAAAACACGCTAAATCCACTGACAGGGACCGGAAACGTGATTCATTACGTTGATGATATACTTATCGCGACCGAGGGATCACTTGATGATCATTTGCTGCTCGTTGACGAAGTGCTGTTAACACTCGGTAAAGCTGGCTTCAAATTGAACAAAGAAAAAGCCCAAATTGCTCAAACCGAGGTTCAGTACTTGGGTTACACGATTACGCAAAGCTATCGAGCATTAACAGATGATAGGCGGAAATGCATCGCTGAATTGCCCCGACCACACACGCTAAACTCATTACAGAAAGTGCTGGGAACAGCAAACTACCTAAGAGATTTCATACCAGACTTTGCAAACGCCGTCACGCCATTATATTCACTCTTAAAAGGAAAATCAAAACCCTCTGACGTCCTCGAATGGACAGAGGAACACGATAAAGCTTTTACGAGTCTAAAAGGAAACTTGTGCTGTGCTCCCGCGCTCGGTCTGGCCAACCCCAAAAAATCCTTCCACTTACAAGTGGACGCGAACGAAAACACACTAAGTGGCGTTTTAGCTCAAGATCATGGGGGAAAATTGCGTCCAATCGCATATTACAGCCGAAAAAAATCCACGATCGAACAAGGATTCGACCCTTGCACTCAGCACGTACTGGCGGTTCACTGGATGTTGACAGCAACTGAACCAATTGTAGGTTTTCAACCTATCGTTGTGCATACAGTGCACACGCCAGTACAAATGCTGTTGCAGGGCCGAATAAAAGGTGTGTCGTCTCAAAGGTTAGCAAGATGGCTAGCAGACATACAAGCGCGTGACATCACAACTGTTAACGATCGAATATTGCCTCATTTATTGGGAGATGTTGAGGGCCACCCACACACATGCCAAATGAAACAGGAAGCACAGATCCCAGTTCATGACCAAGAACTTCCAAATCAGACACAGGTGTACATTGATGGCTCCCGGTACTGGCATGATGGCAAATTCCATACAGGATGTGCGGTGTGGGCTCCTCACTCTCCCAATTCAGACAATAACCAATTGCTAATCAAACTATCCGAAAACACATCTGCGCAAGAAGCTGAACTTTTTGCATTACTTGAAGCAATCAGATCACATCACGAGCCGCTGTGTGTATACACAGATAGTCGATACGCATTTGGTACAGTCCATGATTTCATGGCACAGTGGCAGTTGAGAAAATTCCTCATGTCTGCCGGAACGCCGATCAAACATTTTAACATCATAACTTCGATTTGGCAGGAGATTAGAGCACGCAATTCCTCACTCTCCGTCGTTAAAGTGCGTGCGCACATCATCAAAAATCCAGATGAAAACGAGAAAAACAACAACATCGCAGATCAATTAGCCAAATTAGCAGCACAAAAGGGAGATGAATGGAAGCCTGACAGACTGGTTGTTCCTGCCGTGAGTGCGATTCAAACTATTCCTATTGACTTGAAACAGTACCAACAAGAACTGTGGAGTTCTGATGGAGAGCTGACACCGCACCTGCAGCAGGACCAACTAGTCAAGGTCACTGAAGGCATGATTTTAAGAGACGATAAATACATTGTTCCAGAAGCCCTCCAGAAACCAGTGATAAAGTTGTACCACGATTATGCACACGTATCAGCTCCAAAAACACAACAGCTGATCCAAAAGAACTTCTGGTGGCCACAAATGGCATCAGACATTCAAAGATGGTGTGACACATGCATCGTATGTGCCACCATTAACCAAGGCAAGCCTGGCCGCACAAAACTGTGTAGACCAGAGCCACCCAAGGGACCTTGGGAGATACTCCAATTGGATTTCATAGGCCCACCACCTAGTGCCAAAGGGGGGTATCGTTATTGCCTTGTGATAATTGACAAATTTTCCAAATGGGTCGAAGCGATTCCCACCCGCAATAACAGTGCAAACACAGTGGCACGAGTAGTAGCGAACCAAATCCTCCCACTCTGGGGAGCACCAATCCAAATTGAATCTGACCAGGGCACACACTTCACAGGTCAGGTGATGAAACAAATATGCCAGATGCTGAACATCAAACAAAGGTTTCACATACCGTATCGACCGCAAAGCTCAGGCATGGTGGAACGTGCCAACCGCACAATAAAAGAAAGCATATCGAAACAGGTAGCACAACACAAAACCCAATGGATTGATGCCCTACCCACAGTCTTAACAATACTGCGGGCAACTCCCTCAAAAGCCACAGGTATCAGTCCATTCGAACTCATGACTGGAAGAGTCATGAAGCTGCCCATAGACCCAGAAATTGCCCCAGCAGACCTGGGGCCCCTCGTGGTTGCAACTCAACAGTCTGTGCTCAAACAATTACGAGAGAGGTTGGAAGTGCTACATGCACGCGCTGCTCTAAAACAACAGCAATCAGACTTAACGAATGATACACAATTCAACCCAACCTCTGAGGTGAAATTCTCAGAAGGAGACATGGTAATGGTACGAGTCTTTGTGAAGCAAGGTGCATTCACACCCCGATGGCATGGCCCATATGAAGTTAAAGCTATATGCAACAGCTGTGTGGCCACAACTGTGAAGGGGAAACTGCGATGGTACCACATGTCTCAGTGCAAATCATTCAAAAGTACTCAGAATAAATAAATGTCACTGTCTTCTCCTCTTGCCTTCCAGGTCGACTGCAGCGATCCCATGGAGACCAGATGAAAGGAAAGTGTCTGGGCCCACGTGCATCAGACTGGGCCAAAGGATTTCACTCACACACAACCTGAAATGTGGGAGGTGGGTGTGGAAATACTCCAAGGGGCCATCCACACAAAAAATCACAGTCACACCAAAAGAGACAGTTACATGGCCTCCCGGATTAGTACCGGATCCAAATTGCACACCACAAATTTGTTGTAGTTCAGGTAACCTACAAGAAACATTTCAGGACACACTCGAGCACCAAATTCATACACAACCTCACTGCCTGGTATCAACTTAAAATAGATCCAGGTGACACAATAGGTAACATGTACACACTACACGAAAACAAAAACAATGGCATAGACCCAAAATTGTGCTACTATGTTAAAAATTTGGAACCTGCAACATATAGGTGCACACATACAGGAACACATAATGACACACATATAAGATTCACCGAGCTAATGTACGATCTCACGTCGTACACACCTAACGAGCTGGACCAACCGAAAGGAAGGAATGTATTGTGTCGGGGAATGTTCGCATAGCATAGACAATTTCACCAATCCACACAATTGTTCATGGACTGTTAAGTACTGTTTTAATTTGACCACCTGTGGATACACTAAACCCAAAAAAGTGTCCAGAATTGCACTCAATTCCTCCTGGTGGACTGATTAGAGGAAACATCAACAAGACTTTATTACATGATGTAAATTTGGTAATGACACATGTAACTTATAAAATTTCCAATATACTCTCTGCCTGTACAAAACATTGTAATACTAATGATGAGTCATATGCATGGCTACAGTCACGAATCGATGATTTAATTTCTGATTACAAAGACAGACTTGCCATCCAAATTCCACCTGCTCGCTCAAAACGAGACCTGCTCAGCAGTATAGCCGGCCTGTTCAGATCAATTAATTCAGCAGCCAACACTTATAAAATAACCAAACAATCTCAATTCTCCACATGGTTGACAGATCAGATGGCCACTGGTTTCCAACACATCACCAATAGCAATGATAATATTATCAAAGCGGTTCGTTCCGAGGCGCAGGCGCTTCTAACGATCAGCCACACATTGTTCAATCAGACCCGTACCATCGAACGTGACTTAGCCTGCAGATCATATGCACAAGATTTATTCACTGCAACAAGACAGGAAATTTTAGATCTTCGTCTTCACAAGACCCCGAGACATGTTTTGAACGATTCTCTTCGGAAAAAATGTAAAGTATTCAGAATTATTATCCACAATTATGATGTATACTGGAAACGAATGTATTGGTTGCATTGGATTTTTGTCACTTTTCCTTTAATCCACCCAGATCAAGTTTATCCAAATTCCACTAATATTCAATCCATTGGCATGGTAGTTAAAGATCAGGTAATTAAATGGGATCACCTCACTGGATATATGACGCTGAAGGGTACTGAGACCTTATTTACCAGTCGCACTTGTTGTCATGAAACTCACAATTATGTTGTCTGTACATGTAACACATTACAACCTTTCTCTCCCAATGATAGCAAAACTCAAAAATGTTGAATCTTTGCATGGCCATTCAAATGCTATTCAGGTGTCCCATACACAGTGGTGTGTCATCAGTGAGATGAATTCGTTCACATATGGAGGACTGACCTGTCCTGCTGATCACTCATTTTGCTTGGAAGTGACAGAGGACTTTTCTATGGGCCAGATCGACATCCTCGGAAGGATGCCAAAGGACGCAGAGGTCTCCCCATGGTGGGACGACACCTTTTATGAACATGGAACACAAGCCTTGATCGACACGATGGACCTGGTACAGAACGTCATCCTCCAAACAGAGTACAACCTTACAACGACTGGAGTGACACTGCAGGAAACCCTGTGAGTGGCCCAAACAGTGCCAGGGGGAGGAACTGTAAGCCTGGTGCCAGTGTGTCTGGGCCCCCCCTAGAGAGGAACTGTGGGCCTGGTGTCAGTAATCAACGGGAGCTATCTCTTGCATATAGCAGCAACATCCAGGACGCAGCACACTGGGGGGTTCACACCCTGTACTGACGGTCCGCACGATGGACCTGGTGCAGTCATCATTCCCCCCTCCCCTCATCACCTAAAATTCACTGAAAAATCCATGCAATGTAATATGTACAAAAAAGTAACCATACATGTTTGATATCTTTTGAAATGTCTCAGTGCGTCTGGTAAAATGGTCTCATTCTCCCAATCATAAGGAAAAGCTAAAAGAAGTTCTAAAGTATGAGAAGCGTAGTGTACAACTCAAAAGTGTGTCCTCCCCCTAATCTTCTATTCAAAACACCTCCTGTATGTAAATAAGCATTCCCTGCCACAGGATATCAGGAGCCATTTGGTTGCAAATTCTGAAGTCTAATTATAATAACAAGACCACCATTTGGTGAGTTTATTGAATTATCTGGGTATATAAGGAAAGGAGACACAAAGTTCTGGGAGTCTGTAGGCTGACTGCCCGCACAAATCGCTGTGTGTAGTTTTCATTGCCAGGTAGTATTGTTAACTGATGATTCTATTCTTGTAACATTGGAGTTTTGAATTATTGCTTCGATTACCTGGTTAATAAATTGTAACGTTTGATTCTATTCTGACTGCCTCTAAAGATTGCTTTCTCCCTATTAGAGTAGCGGATTCGTATATTTCCGCAAGCCTGCGTCAGTTTTAGCGACGGATAATACCCGGCGTCTTTTAAGTGTACTTGAATGCAGGGGCGGGATAATTCCGTTTAGGGACGGCGAACGCCGTCTGGTCAGACTAAACTCGGGTACGCCCATACCTCTGACTTTTGATTTAATGTTACTTTAAACAAGGATTTGACCAATCCAAAGTTATTACGAGTGTTGTACATTGACCTACTAACATATCTGATAATGGCCAAAAACCTTTACTGAAGTAAACAATTGAACTAAATTTCTGAGGGGGCTCCAAGGGGGTTACCGATGTCTCTGATTGTGTACGTGTGCATTAACGGCAAATCTTAGATACATAACCATAATTACCTCTGATTAACGACCGGGCCTGACGAGATTGTGTCCGTGAGACCTGTGAAAAACAGGGCCTCTGAGCGATATAGTTTCCCTACATCTGAGCGGGTAAAGTATTAAACGGAGCTGAAAAGAATAATCGATCATTCGTTCATGTTTTAATGATGCACAGATATCATTAAAACCTTTTCATTTATGGAGTCAGATGAAATAACGAGATAAAATATATAAGAAGAAGTGTTCCATTTTAATGTTCTTGTTGTGTCGTGAAAAGGAAAGACTGTAATACGCAAAGCCCTTCACTCGCTGACCGACTGCCGTCATTGGGTCGATACAGCCGGGCCTCTTACAAGTTCTTCCACACTGACTGAATCATCATTTCTCTTTGATTCTTGTCTTATACACAGAGACACTGTCATGTTAGAATAGAAAAGAGTCCTGTCCAAACTGTTGCTATACAATTAGATTCCCTAGAATATCATTATATGCTGAAACATTAAGATTTGTACTCATGGACATTACTAAAGTAGTCAAACCTTTCATTAGAAGGGGGTGACCCAATACTTTTGACAATATAGTGTATGTATTGTGGGTCAAAATAATTGTTCTTTTATGCCAAAAACCATTAGGATATTAAGACAAATTCTATGAAGTTTTTTTTGTAAATCTGCTTCTGTAAATATATCTAAAACTAATTTTTGATTAGTAATATGCATTGCTAAAAACTTCATTTGGACAACTTTAAAGGTGATTTTCTCAGCTTTGTTTTTTTTTTTTAGATTCCAGATTTTCATCTAGTTGTATCTCGATCCTAAATGTAAATCATGCTAAGATACTTTCTTTCATTGTGCGAAGAGATCCTGAAAGTCTGGAGAGTGAAAGTGACGTGACATGTGGCCAAGTATGGTGACCCATAATTAGTGCTTTTGGATTTACCCATCCAAAGTGCGCGCACACACACACTATGAACACACACCCGGAGCAGTATCTGAAAGGAGGGCAGAGTATGATAGATAAAATAATAAATTACACTATCCCTCTTTAACCAACTTTTTTATGTTATATAGTATTAAATACTATAGTATTTCTAGATATGTGTATTTTACAAGCTAAACATCTCATAGCGCTTCACTGGAAAAAGTTGGAGGCACAAAGTATAGGAAGTTGGCTTAAGGAAATGGCAATGAATATGTCACTGGAGAAAATAACATATTTATTATTGTTTCAATATTTGATTAATGTGTATGTATACATATGGACATTTGTGTAGATGTATGTTCAGTGGAGATCAAAATTAGTGAACAACCTGCAATTTCCTAAATTTCAAGGTAACTGCTTCATCCTATTTGAAGTGATCCTAACATGAGTAGAAGGGCTGTTGTTTAAGCATATTTCATATATGAATTATATTCTGAAGCACAGTGTAAATAACTTAAATTAGATATTTGAAAAAGAACTCTGATCAAAATTAGAGAACACTTACAGATACATTTTTATTGGTGTTAAACTGGCACCTGCTACTAATTTCAGTAATTATATGATTAACCCTATTTAACAGGCAGCATTCCTACAATGTTCACTGAGATTGCAAGATGGGGAGTCGCTTTAAGGTGACTGAAACCCTGCGACAGGAGGTTGTCCAGATGAAGGCCAAAGGGTCGACACTTTTAGCCACTGCAATAGAAGTTGGTTGTTCCAGATCTGTAACTATTACAATATTGCAGGTTTACAATAACACTAATTCATTCAAATCCCCCAAAAAGGCTGGTTGTCAACATAAGACAAATGCACAAGAAAGGATAATGCAGAGTCTCAGTGGGGAATGGGTTCAGCACTGCAGCTGGGATTGCTTGCCGGTTCAGCGCTGAACAGGGTCAGGATCTATCTCAGCATGTTTAAGAAAAGTCAGACTAAAAGCGCACTCTACATTGATCAAACCTCATCAGCAGAGAGAATCAAAAGGCTAGCCGCACCTTTGCTGAGGAGCGTCTTGTGTTGAGAGAGGAGAACTGGTACAAAGTTCACTTTACTGATGAGAGCATGTTTAATTTATTTGGGTCTGAGAAACGGATGTCCTCTGGCCACAGATGTGCTGAAGTCATTCAAAGCAGGGGCTTCTACACTTCCTACTCATTTATGACCGCTGTAACCCTCAAATTTTAGTCGTAATCTTCTTTTGTGCTACAGTGGTTACTGTTCTCTAATTTGTTTTGTTTTCAAAGTTTTTTTTTTTTTTAAATGCCTTGGTTATTTTGTCAAGCATGTAATAAGCAGTCGTATACTTGCAGCTAATATTCCTTCAAATTTTGAATGATGAAGATTAACAATATTTCAGAAAAAGACTCATGTTTTGTTCTTTAAGGTTTATCTCCACTGTATTAATCTTCAGGTCTAATTTCAATGCACTTTTCAGTCGCAGTGAGTAGTGTGAAAAACATAGAATACAAGTACGCAAGAACAGCTGGAAACTGTTTTTTATTTATAGTAAACAACCCTAGATTACAAATCTAAAGTTGAGCATTTGTTTATCAGTGCATATCCAGTCTGAATGGAGCAGCAATCATTGAACAATAATTTGGTTCACTCAATGCTTCACTATCCAATCAAATAAAGTACAATAAATCCAGATGAAGGAATTAGATGCAGAGTCCTTCCCAGCCTTGCTTTTGTACCATGGCTTCTTATTTCAGCAGTTGTGCATGTTATGAAGGATCTTTCTGTTGAGGCAAACCCACCAACGATTAGGAGAGAAATCAAATCATAAACTTATAAAACCAAATATATGCTTTGACCAAAGTAAATGCAACTTAGCACAAGCTAAAATCGATGACCAAAAGAGTTATTACACACCTTTGACCACCAGTTGTATACTGTGATCAATTCCCAAAGCTGGGACAAAACAGAGGTACGTTCCTCCATCAGAGAGCTGAAGATTGGTAAGTTTGAGAAAGACACGGCCCTTCTTAAGCTCCTCAGGTAAAACTTCTGCTCTGTTCTTGTATGCTGAGTCTTGTTCCTTTACAGAAACTTTTCCATTGATAACATCGAATACGTTCCTGATGTCGTTGTGTCTCCAGTGTACTGTTAGACGTTTTTCTTCAAGTTCAATACTTCTGTGACTGCACTTCAAGATGACAGAGTCTCCTTCAGTGCTTTCAACTACCTGAGAGGCTAGAAAACAGGACTTTTCTTACAATTACATCACTTTAATTACTGACCACTACAGTCGGTCCAAATTTGATACGGCATTGAAATTAAGAACATTTAAATCTAAGAAACGGAGTGCTGTTGATTATGTGACTCTTGGTTTAGAGTCAGACAATCATTAACGAATCATTTTTTGCTGATAGTTTGCAATGAAAAAAATTTATAAAGCATAAATTACAATGTAAAACATGGTCTTAAACCTTCGAACAGTCTTTGCTCTTTTCTTACCTGAACCTGTTAACAGTACGAACGCATAAATGAAACAGCATCTGTAAACCAAGAAAAAATATTACAATAAACTCTTACTATCCTGTCAGCATACAGCAAAAGTGAAGCTTACTCGTTTTCAAATCCATCACGTGTTGTAACTAATTTTCGAGATATATTTCTAAAGGCAGGTCAGTTTGTTGCTGAAAGTTTCTAAATGACATTGTGCCATTACATAACCACAACGCAAAACTGTGTCATTGCATATAATACACAATTAGGCTACTCCAATGGACTGGCCGTCTCATGTTTTCTAAACATTTCTTTAACAACATGATTGGACATCTCATCAAAAATATGATTTTAAAGATGTTAATTTAGATTTGTAAAAGTGATATTATTATAGGAACTAGGACTGTAGCTATCGAATATTTTAGTAATCGAGTATTCTACCGAAAATCCCATCGAGCAATCAAGTAATCGGATAAGAACTATACTTTTCACAAACGGTTTTATTCATGGTATAATACAGTAAATGATTGGACATGATATTTAACGTCTTCCATTCGTTATTTGTATCGCACCAGTAATCACAATGTTGTGCTTTGTTGCTTTTCACACAGCTCAGCTTTCAAATTCTGTCGGTTTATAATGCAATACAAATTATAAATGTTTTTGCTCTTTATTTCAAGTTTATAGCTAGATATAAAAGTGAAGGAACATAAGCATGAAAAAAATCCAATTTAGCCTAATTTATAATGAAAATAATGTCTCGTTCTTTATTGTAATCGGAAAGATGATTGACTCACATGCCACTTGACACAATATTGCAATATAGCCTACAAGGTTTGTATTTCGCTATAAAACTGTCATATTTTGAAAGCTGAGACTTTGGAAGGTGTCCTGACATTTTATCCACCCGTCAGATTTTCCTACCTCGATTTATTGCGCATGCGCGTATCAATATTTCACAATTTCTCTCACGCTGAACAACATTATTTAATGTATCTGCATTACTGTAAGGGTAGGTATAGGGTTGGTGTATACGTCAATAAAACACAATCTAATAGGTAGAAAAAAATATTAATTGTTGGTTTCCGGTACTAGATGTATCCCTTATATCCACAACCACAAATATAACACGTAATTACTGTATGTGCATTACTCTAAGGGTAGGTTTAGGGTTGTGGTAGGTGTACATATTAATAAAACATAATTTAACAGGAAGTATTTTTCGTTGTCGAATTGTACTACCCACTGTTTTAATGAGAGGTAGCAACATCTGACAGAACACCGGTGCTACCAATCCGGACCATTTGCATGCGCAAAAGGCTAGAATAGTCTCAAAATATTATAACTATAATATTTATTCTCGAAATATTTCGCCTTAATTTTATTGTAACATTTAGACTTCATTTTTCTCGTAATTTTAGATGTCTTTATTTTTTAACGTGGCACTAAAACGAAGTCGCAGTCGTACTGTGGAGCTTCTGTCACCAAAACAAAATCCTCTTATGTGCAATCATACAGGCAATAAAGCTCATTCCTGATTCTGATAATAAACGTCTTTGTTCGTTATATGTCCTGTTTGAGTTTATTGGGGGATTTCTATTGCGCAGACACATAAATCAGTTTCATCCTTCCACTATTCAGTATTACACGTGCACTCAATGTCACAAGCCGAAAAATCCTTCCAAATTTCACGAGTACATTGAATATTAATTCCGAGAGACCGTTATATATTAATCTCCACAACGTGGCGTCTTATTGAGGAAGTATTACCGTCGGTACATGTTGTAGCCTGTTAATGTCAGGTTCAACATGTAGCCTCTGTGTTAGTCAGGTTCAAATGGCCGAGTGAAGCACGCGTGCAGTTTAACTGTCTCAAAGCGGAAGTGATTTGTGTATCTCTCAGGTTGACTGTACAACATAAATACAAGCGAACTTCATCAACTAAATCACATGCGTCGTAAAACACCGAATCAGATCGATAAATACCACTATTTGCATTAAACATCGTCTCCGAATGAACTTCCCTGCAAGTTGATTACAATAAACATATTCTGTTAGAAATGCCCAGAAGAGACACATTAAATGTATTCAATGTCGCATGTCTAAAAAGCCTTCGAAATCTCACGAGTACATTTATATACAGTATGAATGCAAGAGCTGTCTGTTCTACATCGTGCAGGTAGAATTGAGAAAGTCGTTTTACCGTCGGTAACTGTCAGATTCTCTCAGAATAAGCGTCAAAACTGCGTCATATCTCTTAGACTAACACTTCTCTGGCAAGTGAAAGTCTTGCATGTTTCACCGCCTCTCGTAGGAGGAGCGATACAGTAATAGCTACTGAACGAAAGGACACGAATCCAATTGTAGTGGAGTTGAACTAGGATTGTATTCTAATGTGTTTCTGATTTCTCTAGCCTTCCTCTTGGTGTGCAGGCTGTCAACTTTAATCAAAAGGGTTTTATTGAACACTGAAGATGTATTGGAGAGTGTGGGTGTAAGTGTGTGGTTCTACAATAAAATAGAAATAATTAGCATAACAGTACTGTATCAAAACAAATCACATGAATCTATACAATGTAGTAGTGTGTGTATATACAGTATCGACTTTCTGTGGTAATATAAAACACAATCTCGCGCTGTGCTCTATTATGTAAACATAGTGGGCACGTTAAACCGAAAGTGCGCGAATACTTGCAATGTATATCACAAATCAAAACAATTAAGTACTCTTATATAAACTTCACAGTAGTAATTCCCAATATAGCAGCATGATGATATGAATAAACATGGACGATAATACGAATAGTGAAATCATATTTGTAAACACAGCTCGTGCGTGCTCTGAATGATTTGGCATAGCTTTACATTAATTTCACGCGGTCAATCGCGAACAGCAGACAAATACCAAAATGTCACAGATCTGATTATTAGGATTAACAATAATAGTCTATAGAACAGAGCGGGTACTCACAATTAGTCACAGACGCACACAATAACACACTGTGTTAACTCCCGGGACAAGTCTCTGGCTCGCTTCATTCTGCTGCTTGACAGGTGCACTAAGCCCCGCCTTTCCAACTCCAATACTACTTTCTATTTGCATTAAATAACTTTGCTCTCCTCAGACAAGTTTCTGAAGCTTGAAGTGCTGACTACAATGCGTTTACGTTGAGTTGAAAGAAACCGAACCATTCGTTCACACAGCATGTGCAAATTTGAGGATTGGTAATGTTAATTTGATTCATTATTTTCTCACATTCGTCGTTTTTAGTAATATGATTACATAGTCTATCATGCAATGTTTAAATCATTTTTAATGATTCAGCTCAATTCGACCGCAGTTCAGCACATAATGTATACAAACCACCAGCACGCGTTTCCTTAAAACATTGTGATCTTTTGAACATACAAAAGACCAAACACTTTAGATTTAAACATATTTATTCTTCATTATTTAAAAATGTCTACTATATATAAAATTTATGAAAAAAAAATTTATGTCATTGTTTTTTGGTCATTGGGGATGTTAGATTGTTGAGAGAAGTAGAAATAGTTTCTTGTTTTTGTCAGTGGAACTGAAATGTGGATAATATTCCAGTCTTTATAAACTATAATCAGGTTTGTCTCCTCTGGAGAAGGCTTTGGGTCCGCTCTCTTCTCATTGGGTTCTGTAAGAAAAGAAGCATAGAAGATAAAAATAGAGTTTCTATCCATCTAATAATTAAATTAGTCCCCCCATTACAGCGATTAGTAACCATTCACAATACATTATGACATGCTGACAAAGACAGAAAAACTTCACAATTCAAAAAAAGATGCATACAACTGTATTTCCTTTCTTGTACGATCTCTCTTTATTAGAAAGACAAATATTGCTTTAAAAGACTTGACCTACTCACATGAGCAACAACACTGAACGTGTGAACGACCATCTCTTCTTTGCTGGTGATGTGTTGTTTATAATATCCGTAGTGTTCAGGTGTGATGCTTGTGATGGTGAGCGATCCGGTATTGTGGTTCAGTTCCAAACTGTCTTTGAATTGTTGTATTGTTTCATTATATAGGTTTACCTCATTGTTTGTTTTACTCAGTGTAGCTATTAAAACAAATTTAGCACAACTGCATTCTTTGGATTCGGCAAACTTCCACCATATCATGTCAGTTTCCCGTATTTCGGTCAGATCAGTGTGTAGCGTGACAGGCTGTCCCTCAATCACTGGCACTGACGTGGATTTATCTTCCTTAAGAAGCACACCTGGAGAACAAACAGGAAAACAAGTTCAGATGGAGATTGAATTGAGTGTAAAGACCATCGACTCCACCGGGCTTGGACATAAGTATCGCCTTTTTATTTCTCTTTACTACTTGTTTCACTACTGTTTGGCTTGGTGTCATGCATTTGTCATTTTTATTCCATTTCTTTATGTTCTTAAATGTGTGTGTGTGTATATATATATATATATATTTATATATTTATTTATAGACATTTAACTTATGATTTTAGTTAGTGGCTATCCAAAGTGGCTTTGGATAAAAGTGTCTGCTAAATGACTAAATGTAAAGTTTCCATCCACATATTTGAATGCAAAGTTTAGGGTAGGACTATCGCATTAAAAACGCTGGAAAGAAATGTAAAAATGAACAGAAAACTATAAAAAATAAAACTTATGAGGCTGTGAAAACCTAAGCAACACATTCTCACTCCCAACTTGGTCAGGACCCTTTGGCATCACTTTTTGACACACAGGGTACCCCTTTAGCGTCAGTTTTCTACATGTATGGTCCTCTATTGCTTTTCCACTGCACGGTACGGTTCGGTACGGTTCACTTTTGGGGGGTTTTCCACTGGTACTGTACCTGGTACTTTTTTAGTACACCTCGGCCGAGGTTCCAAGGGATCCGTACCGTTACCGATCACCGATTGGCCGGAGAAAATCGTCATTACTGCGTCACTGAACTTGCGACATGAGACTATTTAAAAAAAATTGTTATAGATAATAAATAGTGTTAGCTGCAATTTACATTAAGTTATGTCTGGTTAACATTAATTAATGCATTAACTAACATGAACTAAAAAGGAACATTATATTTTTAAATTATTTATTAATATTTTTGTAATGTTGGGTAATACTAACATTAAAAAAATATTAATGTACATGTTAATTCACAGTACAAGGGCTTGCAAAATTTAAAATTCCCTGGTTTCAGATTTTGGTATCCCGAGAATGTATTTAAGTAGCCTAAATAAAACGAACACGCGCACACACCACACACACACACACAACACACATATATATATATATATATATATATATATATATATATATATATATATATAATCAGAGAGTTGTCTAAATGTCAATCAAATACTTTTTCAATACACATATATCGAGGAAGGGAGTTTATTTAATTATTTACAGGGTATCGACAGAATATATTTTAATCAATTTAAGGCAATTTATAACCCTTTTTAAGAGGTGCACAGGTCAAATCAACACCGTATGAGTGGTGTGTGTGTGGTGGGGGGGGGAGTTGGACAAAGTCTATAGTCTCATTATTAAGCCATAAATGAATACATGATTTACAGTTCAGATACAGGTTTTCACAAAAACAACAATCTTAAAATGGCATTCAGCCTTTAAAACATTTTTATGAAAAGGATAAGTTAAACATAAATTATTATATTCATTTAAAATGTATAAATATTATGGTCTTAATTGTTAATATAACACGTACTTACTGTATGTGCATTACTGTAAGGGTAAGTTTAGGGTTGTGGTAGGTATACAAATTAATACAATATAATTTAACAGGTAGTATTTTTCGTTGTCGAATTGTACTACCCACTGTTTTAATGGGAGGTAGGGAAAATCTGACAGGGTAGGACAAATCGACAGAACACCGGCTTTACTGACGAGATGCGTATGACGCATGCAATAAATGGTGCAGACCTAGTACACATATACCTTTGCAGTGCAGTGCAGTACAGTATGAATTAGTGCAAACAGAATGTCAGGCTGCAGAATAATAGTGAGTCTCAGTCAGTGTAAGTGACAGAGTGCAGTATATATGAGGTGGTGGGGTGCGTGTGTGGTGCTTAATGGGTACGAGTTCAGTTTCAGTCTGGTGTATGTTGCCTGTGGTAAGAACTGGTCGTAGCTGATAGAGTGCAGGGCTTTTACTTCTGTTTTGGTAACAGTTGTAAGCGTCCTATGGTATCGGGTGGCTGAGTCTCTGATGGTCCTCTGTGCATTTCTCACACAACCACTGGTGAGTATAATGTTCTGATGAGGACACAAATGAGTTCAGGGTGTGTAAAGCTAATAAACGATATATAATATTATTTATAACTGTGGGCACTGGACTTACCATTGATTCCTGTTGAATGTTTTTGGAGGCATGGGCCAAAAGAATCCCTCACCAATACCTTCCAGTTGTTCAGTTGTGAAGTTTCTTTTACGGGCCGTAACATCTGAGCTGTCGCAGTAGAGCTGTTCATGAATGCAGTCTTCACAGCAGATATCTGATGGGTTCAGACAGTAGTGCAGCACTTGGTGGCCATTTATCAACTGGCTTCATCCTCCTTCAAACAAACAGACAAAACAATATGCCAACAATAACTCTAGAGAAATAGTGTTGGTGAATACAGGTGCAAGTGTCAGTACTCTCGCATATTCAGTCATTTTCTTCCCAAATTCCAGAAATGATGCACAGCTGATTTAATCATTCCAGCAGCTATGAAAATATGTATATGTGAAAAATTATAACTGCTGACTTGAAGAGTCCTTTGAGAGATAAACGGCAATGTTGTAATACATTAAATGCATTTCTTGAATACAGACATACCAATGTAAATGTGCAAATGTTTAGCTCTCTGTCTTTTCTGTTTGGGCACAAGAAGACCCCATTCCTTCCTCGTTCCCAACAGGACTGGTTTCACTGGATTAAATAATTTAGGGCCTTATAGGCAAGTAATAATATTTTGTAACTGATACGAAACTTACTAGGTAGCCAGTGCAGAGTCTGCAATATGTGTCAATTAATTACACTTTACATTTATGCATTTAGCAGACGCTTTTATCCAAAGCGACTTACAGTGCATTCAGGTTATACAGTGCTCAGCGTAAATGAGTACACCCCCTTTGAAAAGTAACATTTTAAGCAATATCTCAATGAACAAAAAAAACATTTTCCAAAATGTTGACAAGACTAAGTTTTATATAACATCTGTTTCACGATTTCACACTTACATCTACAAGCATGATAAACGTAATGCATATTTGGCATGTATGGTAATACGTTGTAGGCGTGCTGTCCTGGGGAGGGCTCCTAGCCGGAATGGCCCAAACACAGAGTACCCCCAAAAAGCAATAGAGTGTAGGACAGCCGCCAGACTAAGATTCCCCCCAAATACGCTTTGAGATCTGGTGGGAGCTAGTTCCGAGGAGTAACTTGTGTGGCAGGCCGGGGGGTCTATGTGCTCTGAGGAGCGGTTTGGCATGGGTGGGCCACCGACCGCCGAAGTGAACTTCGTGGTTTTGGA
>JAPDDM010000062.1:0-104149 GCA_027474115.1 Schizopygopsis malacanthus
CCTGGATGAACCGCCACACGGCCTGGACGCCAGTACGGCCAACTCCATCCTAATGCTGCTCAAGAGGTGCGTTTATACAAAACTTGTAATATTCCAACCTAAACCACAAAACAAGACAGAAACCACAAGAATTTTCCTTAATCACAAGAAAAACTTGTTCATTTGAAATGACATAAAGTGTGTGTGATAGTTTATAAGGAAATCAAAATATGATTAAATTATTAATATAAAAAACTATTAAAAAACATGTATTACGGAAATGATTAAATTATTCACACATGGCATTTTTTTTACAGTCTTTAAGTTGCTGGTTTAACTAAGTTAAATTATTTAATGAAAATATCACAATAGAGAAAAATGTCTGAAAGTAAAACAACTATAATTTAAAAACAGATAATTGTAAATTATGTAAATGTTTTTATTATATGCGCAGCATTAACTTATAATGTATTATGATTGATATTTTTTCAGTTACATTTATTTTTTACATTTGACATTTATTCATTTAGCAGACACTTTTATATCCAAAGCGACTTACATTGAGGAATACAATAGGCGATACATTATAAAGAGGCAAACAGACACAGGAAGTGCTTGTAATACAAATTTCTAGACAGTGTTCAGAGCAAATTCTAGCCAGACAGTGAGAGTTTAAGGGAAAGAGAGCAAAGTTAAGGAAAGGTATTTTAAAGATGAAGTCAAGTGATGATGGAAGAGATGAGTTTTCAGATGTCTCGTGAAACTTGTCTGGATTCCACCAGCCAGGAACGGTGAATATAATTCATTAAAATATAAGTTTCATTTCATAAAGTACAACTTGATTGCGAATATAATTTTGTTTAGGTTTTATGTATTTATGTGCTGAAATCCCTAGATTGTCACATATATATATATATATTATATATATAATTTAGGTGACTGTATTGTTCAAACTAATATTTGCAAAATGCAAACAGTGTTCTTCCTCAATGGACAAAGTAAATATTGAATCTAGCATGACACAAATTCCTTAAAATGTGTGGTACATGTAGAAATATATACCTACCCACTATCAGTTATGAGAATGATGATACCTCCCTCATTATTGGCTGTAGCAAATAAAATAATTAACACTGTAATTAGAGTAATGTTAGGATGCACCTTGTATCACAATGATGAATGTTCCATATTAAAATATCAATGTTTACTGTTATGTATAATTCTGAGGCAACAAGGTTAATTTATTCATTAGGTACGCATGAGCTAAATGAATAAGTAAGGGTTGAATTGTGTTCAATTGTTTTAATAGTACTTTGTTTCACCCCCCTTTCCCAAACGTTCAGTTACATGTACCTTGCCCATGCACACAGTGTGCATACCCCACTGTACCGTGTTTACTAGTCGAAAACAAAGAAGCATACGAGATTATCTTCATATTGATTCAGGGTTCACTTGAATACGCTTTCAAAATATTGACAGTGAGATCTGTGCAATACTTTCTCCCAGAGACCTTTACAGTGTACTTCTAATATAACTATTACTTTCAACGTGTCTCACCTCACAAACTCTCCTTCAGCCGTTATAACCTTTAACATTCTCTGATTTATATTTGTAAAAATACCACTGAAATTATAGGTGTTTTCACTTTTATGTATTCACATATTTTCCTACTTGAGTTCATGCTACTGTGATTACAATGTAAATATTAAGTGAATAATGTTGTTTTAACCATTTACTGATATATTTTGAATTGGAATGTAATTGTCATTTCGATTATAGTTTTTTGATCCGTACACTTATTAGATTTTCTAGTTTTAATAATCACTATATTGTGCTTCATGTCTACAGAAGGATAGGCAAAAATATCAGAAAATCTCTAGGTAACTGCTTATTTAAATTCACATAGTTTATAACTGTGTATGGGAAGGTGTATTTATCTATAGATTTTTATAAGAGGAATAATTTTTTTGCTATGTCATTTCTAAGTTTTAATTTTTATATTTTAAATCCATATGGAGTTGTGTAAAGAGAAATATCATTGTATAGTTGTGTTAGTCATACGTGTGCTTTGGTAGTTGAGTCTTGATTACTTGCAGTTAAATATTTATAATAGAATGCTTAAAGTATTTGTAATGTGAAATATAGAATGAATAAACTTGATTGCAGGAACAACCGTGGCTCTCGTCTTTAACCGTGAATATGAATCAAAGTTATCACTGAAATCTTTGAATGGAAATTTGATCATGAGTTTAATTTCAGTCAATCTGTATAAAGTGCAAGGCATCATCTTTTAATAGAGCGCAATAGGAAATGCAGTAAGCTGTCATGCTGTCTGAGAATGGGGTCAAAACTATATTTAGCTTGTCTGATACAGCACATGCTGCCTAAAAGACAAGGAGGACATCCGGTGAGACCTTGATTATTCTGAATTACCAAGATTAATTACCGTTGATTGATTAGGCTACTGTAAGGTTGAGCTGCTGAGAGAGCAGACCTCAGAATATATGCACAAAGGTGCGACTTAACCTGTATAATTGCATTACTTGAAGCCCAGCATGCTGCAGTGTTTATTATCAGTGAGTGATCATACATGTGCTGTATCACTTGTTAAGGGCTGAACAGGGTCTCTTAATGCAGGCACTGATTTAGAGACCGCCTACATGGTTACTGTAGAGGCACACAACAGCACCCTCTGGCTATATTGTGATCTCAAAAAATATATGTGGAGTATAATAAGGAAACATGGTATTTCATTCATTCATATCTCAGAGAAATCAAATCATACATTGAAAGGAAATTGTTTAGAGAATGGTTATGTAGAGGCAAATGTGATATTGTATTATATATGTTTGTGTATTTTATTTAGAATTGACATTGACTTTTTGAATGAGCACTGACTATATGTGAAGTAGTAACTACTTAGTATAACTGTAAGTTATAATCGAGGGGCAGTCGTGGCCTAATGGATAGAGCGCTGGACTTGTATCTGAGGTTGTGGGTTCTCGGCTCCGGCAGGAATTGTCCACGACTGAGGTGAGACCCTTGAGCAAGGCACCGAACCCCCAACTGCTCCCGGACGCCGCAGCGTTGACTGCCCACTGCTCCAGGTGTGTGTGTGTGTGTGTCCACTGCTCTGGTGTGTTGTGTGATGTCCCACTTTCCAGTTGTTGTGTGGTGTGTGTGTTCCAGTGCTCCATGTGTGTGTGTGTGTGTGTGTGTGTCTGTGTGTCCACTGTGGTGTGTGTGTGTGTGTCCACTGCTCCAGGTGTGTGTGTGTGTGTGTGTGTGTGTCCACTGCTCCAAGTGTGTGTGTGTGTGTGTGTGTGTGTGTGTGTGTGTGTGTGTGTGTCCACTGCTCCAGGTGTGTGTGTGTGTGTGTGTGTGTGTGTGTGTGTGTGTCCACTGCTCCAGGTGTGTGTGTGTGTGTGTGTGTGTGTGTCCACTGCTCCAGGTGTGTGTGTGTGTGTGTGTCCACTGCTCCAGTATGTGTGTGTGTGTGTGTGTGTGTGTGTGTCCACTGCTCCAGGTGTGTGTGTGTGTGTGTGTGTCCACTGCTCCAGGTGTGTGTGTGTGTGTGTGTGTGTGTCCACTGCTCCAGGTGTGTGTGTGTGTGTCCACTGCTCCAGGTGTGTGTGTGTGTGTGTGTGTGTGTCACACTGCTCCAGGTGTGGTGTGTGTGTGTGTGGGGGGGGGGCATGTTTATGTGGTTTATGAGGACACAAATTTGTATAATAACATGGGTATGACATAGGTATTACAAGGAGAAGGTGATTTATGAGGTGATTTATCAGTGTCCCCATAATTTAAAACGCTTATAAATCATACAGGGTGAGTTTTTTTGAGGGAAAATAGAAATGCAACACCGTCTCCTGTGAGGGCTAAGTTTAGGTGTAGGGTAGGTGTAGGGCAATAGCACATACAGCTTGTACAGTATAAAAACCATTACGCCTATGGAAAGTCCCTGTAAACCATAAAAAACCAACGTGTGTGTGTGTGTGTGTGTGTGTGTGCTCTTGGATGGGTTAAAAGCAGAGCACACATTTCACTGCTGGTTATACTCTGTATAACTGTGTATGTGACAAATTCTTCTTCTTCTTCTTCTTCTAATTGCTGGGTCTTCATACCTGTGCCGTACAGCTCAAACATCAGCAGACCTTTAAGGCCAAACCACAACAGTAGCAACAATTAAAACGTGACAATATAAATAGTTAGTGAGTTTACCTGCATTAACAGTCTTCTCATCATCAGGGTTTGGCAGGTCAGCAGCTCCCAAAAGTGTCCGGACCCTTGCTGTAAAAATACATTCACAGTCAGAACAGACCGGCCTCTAGTGGACAACACATGAACACACACACTGAACAAGCTGCTGAACATTTTAGGAAATGATGCACAGAAATAATCTTATATTTTAACCATTTGAAATAGTTGTTTTCTATGTGAATATATTGTAAAATAGAATTTATTCCTGTGATCAAAGCTGCATTTTCAGCATCAGTCTTCAGTGTCATGTGATCATTCAGAAATAATTCTAATATGCTGTTTTGCTGCTCAAGAAACATTTCAGATTATTATCATGTTGAAAACGGTTGATATTTTTGCGGCCTACATTTTTATTTTTCAGGATTCTTTCAAGAATAAAAAACAGCGTTTATTTAAAATAGAAATCTTTTGTAACATTATAAATGTCTTTACTGTCACTTTTGATCAATATAATGTCCTTGTGTCACAATGTATCATTTCTTAAAAAATAAAATTAAATAAATACATGATTTGAATTGTAGTGTATCCTAAAGCTCTTTATAGATATTCTAAGTCATCATTTTCACAATTGGTTGACTCAAAAAAGCCCCAATTTATGCCTAATTTTTAATGATGAGGACATTCTCTTGTTCTTTGTGTGTATGTGTTTATTTAACATTCAAAACCAGGCTTTATCTGTTTCGGTCACTTAGATGTGGAAGAACTTATGAAAGACGTGGGAACAGACAGAATTCATAAATAATGATCACCAATTGTTTGCTATCTTCAAAGAAAAACCCCTCTTCATATATTCAAATCCAAAGTTTAAACTGTTGTAAAGACACTAACAACTTCCAGTGAAACTGATGTTTGATTATTAACCCATGTGCACTGTCAGAAAAAAAGGTACAAAAACGGTCACTTCTATGGCCTCGCTGTGAAGAACCTTTATTTTTAAGAGTGTTTGTGGGAAATTAGGTGTACCTTTTAGCTTTTAGACACCATTGTACATTTTTCCCTGAGTTGTGTGGAAATCTCAACTGTTTAGTTTCACGTTATTAATATATTTGTATTATTTTTATATATTTTTTTTTATTTTATTTTTTTTATTAGATTTTCTGCATGGAATATCAATACAACAATTTGCTAAATGAATTGTATAAAATGATCCTTCCATGGTATTACTGATACTATCCCACTAAACACTTCCCTCCCTTAACTTGCCCCCCCCCCCCAAAAAAAAAAATCATACAAAAATTAAAAAAATAAAAATAAAATAAAAGACAGGTACAAATTAAAAATAATAACAATTAAAAAGCATGAATAAAAATCGTATACATTTATTTATAATCCACACATTCAAAAGTGAAATGGGTCTATAGCTGCCACACAAATGGGGGTCTTTGTCTTTCTTGGCAATCAAGGTAATTGACGCTGATGATAATGTGGGAGGTAAGCAGCCCTTGGAAAAAGCCTCATTAAACACATTCTGTAGTGCAGGTGCCAATGATATAGAAAACGCTTTATAGAACTCAATGGTGAACCCGTCAGGGCCTGGTGACTTGCCACTTTGTAGAAGTTTGATTGCTTCCACCACCTCAGAGATTGATACTGGATCACCAAGGGTCCTAGCTATACTATCAATTTTGGGAAAGGTGATCTTATCCAAGGGCCACTCCTCACAATTAATACATGGGGGAAGCTCAGAAGTGTAAAGATCTGAATAAAACTCTAAGAAAACGCTATTAATTTTATATGAATCGTGGAGAATATCTCCTTGTGGTGACCTTATTCCTGTAATCAGCCTTGATGTTGCTGATGCTCTGGCTTGATGAGCTAATAATTTACCTGCCTTATCGCCCATTTCAAAAAATAGTTGTCTAGATTTAAGCAGAAACGCTTCAGCATTATTTGTGGTCAGAAGATCAAATTCCGTTTGCAGACGAAGACGCTCTTTATACAGATCTTTATTTGGATCAGCAGCATACTGGCGATCAAAATTTTGTAGATCCTTCAAAATTGTATCTAGTTTAAGTTTGTTAGCTTTATTCGTACCAGAAATATAAGAAATAATCATGCCTCTTAAGTATGCCTTGAACGTTTCCCAAAGGGTCCCTCTGCTAATACTTGGCATATCGTTAATTTAAAAAAACAGGGCAATTTGTTCAGTCAAAAATAGTTTAAACTCATCTCTAGCCAAAAACATAGAGGGGAAGTACCACTGTTTAGAAAAAGATGTGAACTGGGAAAGATTAATGTCAGTAGAAGTGGGAGCGTGATCCGAAATAACGATGCTGTGATATTCACAGCTCAATACGTTTGAAAGTAGTCTGTTGTCCACTAAGAAAAAATCTATTCGCGAATATGAATGATGAACATGGGAGAAAAATGAGTAGGCCTTATTAGTGGGAAATTTTGATTTCCAAGGATCGGATAGCCCCAATCGTTCCGCAAAGCTATTCAAAGTTTTGGCTGAATTAGTTAATGCACATGGTTTGCTTATTTTTATATTTTATTATTTTAATAACATCATATTATTTTAATAATTGTGTCTGCATTTGACAGTTTTTTAAAATACATACGTATTTAATAATTATATAAATATAGAAATATTTGTTCTGTTTTTGACAAATTAGATTTGTTAAAAAATATTATTTAAATTATTAAAATATTTATTCTGTATAATGATCAAGTTGATATTTTAAATATTATTTTAACATTTGTTCAGTGTTTGAAAATAAAGTATATTTAAAATACATATATATATTATTTTAATAATAATAAATATTTTAGATTGTTGTGTGCATTTTACAATGATTCTTTAAAACAAATAGTTAATTTAATAATAATTGAAATATTTTTTTCTGTATTTGACAGTTGATTTAATTTTTTTTAAATACATTTTATTTTAATATTAATTAAAATATTTGTTCTGTTCGACAATAAGGTTGATTATATTTTGTTCGGAAACATCGGGAGCGCGCAGCGCAAATCATTTGATTAAGGTCTGAACTTCGGGAGCGCGCAGCGCAAATCATTTAAGATCTGAACATCGGGAGCGCGCAGCGCAAATAATTTAATTACGATCTGAACGTCGGGAGCGCACAGCGCAAATCATTTGATAACAGATATATACTTAAACAGACCAATTTTGATTAACTCTTGAATGTAAACCACATCTGAATAATTGGAAAAGATCAACTCAGATCAGAAAAGGTTGAAGGTCTGTTCCTAAAAATTCCAGGAGTCTGAAATTTGATCTCAGATCAGGGATTAAAAACTCAGAATTGCAAGATATAAACTCAGAATACAATATAATTCCTTTAATCATGATATATTTTACATTATTATTTAACTCCAAGTGTATAACAAGTAATTGCACAATATACAATGAGATATGAATTCACCATTGCAAAAAACAATTGTGATAAAATAACGCAATTATTTTATTTTTTCATCTTTGTGGCTTCCATAAATAACAGTATGTCAATAAAGTGTTGCTTGTGTTTTTCAATAAAACGAGGACTTTATATCTGATTTGAGGGAAAGCTCCTCTTGTCTAGACATGTCTCACTGAATAAACAAACATGACTGGGCAAGAATTTTCATACTGTGCTGAATCTGACACATGTCACCATATGACCATCATCCTAGAGTTACTAATCTCTTCCATCTTTATTTGACCCTCTAACTCTAGAACTCTCGTCTCTTTTCTAATTCTATTTTATCTAATCTGTCTTCTATTTATTTAAAAAAAAACACACACACATTTGACCCTCTATCAATTGCATAAATATTCTCTAACTGCTAGCTTTTCTCGTAAAACTAACAGTCTTTTTTTTTCTATATTCTATATCTCGTTTTCTTAACAAAAAAAAAATACAATAAAAAAACCTTCCTACATTTACTGCTTTAAGCTAACCAGGACTTGTAATAGCAATTGCATGTTGTTGCTCTTTTGTTGGTTTTGATTGCTTCTATAATGTCCTCATTTGTAAGTCGCTTTGGATAAAAGCGTCAGCTAAATGACTAAATTAAAAAAGTGTTTTACTGAAGGTTTCTGGACGTTCTGGCCGCTTGTAAGGATCCTGCTGGTCTTTCAGGAGAAGTTCTTATAAACGTTTCGGTCACAACCTCCAATCTACAAATGTCTGTCTGGATACGTAGTGCAGGTATAAACCACACAAACACTCATTTACTACGTTTCCTTTCTTAGTAAAGTAGCAGCACATTCTCCTCAATGACATGTGATGTGAGGAATTACTCGGGTCTGGAGCACAAATCTGCGTTTCTCAGCAGCTTTACGACTCCCGAAGTCAATCCGTCAGAGAGAAAAAGATGAGAAGATTGAGAGACTCATTCAGGAGCTGGGATTGAGCAAAGTGGCCGATTCACGGGTAACAAACCAAACACACCTTCATCTGACTGACTACATGTGCAATCAACTCCAGCTAACAACTATCTACTTGTTTGTTCATGAAATGATTAGTAATAATCAGAAGGAGCTTTATTGCCAGTTATGTTAACACATACGAGTCAACTATAATTTTACCCCCAAAATGTTGTTGAGCTACAGGAATGATAATGAAAGGGTTACTCTAGAACAGCAAGAGTGTGAAACAGACACACACACACAGAGAAAGAGAAGGATATATATACACATTTATAAAAAATATCCACTTGGATCCACTTGGATAATGCGACGGCTGCCACAGGACAACGGTTGTATGCTCTCACCACACACCAGCTACAGGTGGAGAGGAGAGAGAGACATAGAGCCAATCAAGTGTATGCTCTCACCACACACCAGCTACAGGTGGAGAGGAGAGAGAGACATAGAGCCAATCAAGTGTATGCTCTCACCACACACCAGCTACAGGTGGAGAGGAGAGAGAGACATAGAGCCAATCAAGTGTATGCTCTCACCACACACCAGCTACAGGTGGAGAGGAGAGAGAGACATAGAGCCAATCAAGTGTATGCTCTCACCACACACCAGCTACAGGTGGAGAGGAGAGAGAGACATAGAGCCAATCAAGTGTATGCGCTCACCACCACACCAGCTACAGGTGGAGAGAGAGAGAGAGAGACATAGAGCCAATCAAGTGTATGCTCTCACCACACACCAGCTACAGGTGGAGAGGAGAGAGAGACATAGAGCCAATCAAGTGTATTCTCTCACCACACACCAGCTACAGGTGGAGAGGAGAGAGAGACATAGAGCCAATCAAGTGTATGCGCTCACCACACACCAGCTACAGGTGGAGAGGAGAGAGAGACATAGAGCCAATCGAGTAAATGGGGATTATTAGGAGGCCATGACTGACAAGGGCCAGTGGTTGGAATTTGGACAGGACACGGGGTTACAACCCTACTCTTTACGAGAAGTGCCATGGGATTTTTTAATGAGCACAGAGAGTCAGGACCTCGGTTTAACGTCTCATCCGAAAGACGCTATAACACACTTCCTGTTTCCCTTCTTTGCCATAAATTCGTAACCTCACTACAGCCAAACCATTGGAGATATCAAAAATCCCTTTGCAATTTAACATCCTCAGTGTCGTGAGATCATGTTGACCAAGTTTGGTGGTGATCGGATGAAAACTCGACGAGTACATGAAATTGCACTGAATGCATTTTCCAAACAATCCAACATGGCCGACTTTCTGTTGGGTGGAGCAGATTGACTGTCAGCATGAAAGTTGTTTGGCTGATGAGATCTATAGGTGTATGAATTTTGGTGACTGTAGGCGAAACGGTGTGTGCCACAGAGCCCCCTATAAAAGGGTGAAACCTGCGTTTGATGAAATTGATCTGTATGGTCTACTAATGATAATCGCGATGAATTTGAACAGTCAGTATTGTAGTTCATAGAGTGTGGGACTTGATTTGACGGCTGCTCTGATTGGCTGGTTTTACAGGTGAGAACACAGAGGATTCGTGGTGTTTCGGGTGGAGAGAGGAAGAGAACAAATATCGGCATGGAGCTGATTATTGATCCGCCGGTGCTTTTCCTGGATGAACCGACCACCGGCCTGGACGCCAGTACGGCCAACTCCATCCTAATGCTGCTCAAGAGGTGCGTTTATACAAAACTTGTAATATTCCACACCTAAACCACAAGAAAGACATTTCCTTAATCACAAGAAAAACGTGTTCATTTGAAATGACATAAAGGTGTGTGATAGTTTATAAGGAAATCAAAATATGATTAAATTATTAATATAAAAAAACTATTAAAAAACATGTATTACGGAAATGATTAAATTATTCACACATGGAATTTTTTTTACAGTCTTTAAGTTGCTGGTTTAACTAAGTTAAATTATTTAATGAAAATATCACAATAGAGAAAAATGTCTGAAAGTAAAACAACTATAATTTAAAAACAGATAATTGTAAATTATGTAAATGTTTTTATTATATGCGCAGCATTAACTTATAATGTATTATGATTGATATTTTTTCAGTTACATTTATTTTTACATTTGACATTTATTCATTTAGCAGACACTTTTATCCAAAGCGACGACTTACATTGAGGAATACAATAGGCTATACATTATAAAGAGGCAAACAGACACAGGAAGTGCTTGTAATACAAATTTCTAGACAGTGTTCAGAGCAAATTCTAGCCAGACAGTGAGAGTTTAAGGGAAAGAGAGCAAAGTTAAGGAAAGGTATTTTAAAGATGAAGTCAAGTGATGATGGAAGAGATGAGTTTTCAGATGTCTCGTGAAACTTGTCTGGATTCCACCAGCCAGGAACGGTGAATATAATTCATTAAAATATAAGTTTCATTTCATAAAGTACAACTTGATTGCGAATATAATTTTGTTTAGGTTTTTATGTATTTATGTGCTGAAATCCCTAGATTGTCACATATATATATATATATATATATATATATATATATAATTTAGGTGACTGTATTGTTCAAACTAATATTTGCAAAATGCAAACAGTGTTCTTCCTCAATGGACAAAGTAAATATTGAATCTAGCATGACACAAATTCCTTAAAATGTGTGGTACATGTAGAAATATATACCTACCCACTATCAGTTATGAGAATGATGATACCTCCCTCATTATTGGCTGTAGCAAATAAAATAATTAACACTGTAATTAGAGTAATGTTAGGATGCACCTTGTATCACAATGATGAATGTTCCATATTAAAATATCAATGTTTACTGTTATGTATAATTCTGAGGCAACAAGGTTAATTTATTCATTAGGTACGCATGAGCTAAATGAATAAGTAAGGGTTGAATTGTGTTCAATTGTTTTAATAGTACTTTTGTTTCACCCCTTTTCCCAAACGTTCAGTTACATGTACCTTGCCCATGCACACAGTGTGCATACGAGATTAGTCTCATATTGATTCAGGGTTCACTTGAATACGCTTTCAAAATATTGACAGTGAGATCTGTGCAATACTTTCTCCCAGAGACCTTTTCAGTGTACTTCTAATATAACTATTACTTTCAACGTGTCTCACCTCACAAACTCTCCTTCAGCCGTTATAACCTTTAACATTCTCTGATTTATATTTGTAAAAATACCACTGAAATTATAGGTGTTTTCACTTTTATGTATTCACATATTTTCCTACTTGAGTTCATGCTACTGTGATTACAATGTAAATATTAAGTGAATAATAATGTTAAACCATTTACTGATATATTTTGAATTGGAATGTAATTGTCATTTCGATTATAGTTTTTGATCCGTACACTTATTAGATTTTCTAGTTTTAATAATCACTATATTGTGCTTCATGTCTACAGAAGGATAGGCAAAAATATCAGAAAATCTCTATGTAACTGCTTATTTAAATTCACATAGTTTATAACTGTGTATGGGAAGGTGTATTTATCTATAGATTTTTATAAGAGGAATAATTTTTTTGCTATGTCATTTCTAAGTTTTAATTTTTATATTTTAAATCCATATGGAGTTGTGTAAAGAGAAATATCATTGTATAGTTGTGTTAGTCATACGTGTGCTTTGGTAGTTGAGTCTTGATTACTTGCAGTTAAATATTTATAATAGAATGCTTAAAGTATTTGTAATGTGAAATATAGAATGAATAAACTTGATTGCAGGAACAACCGTGGCTCTCGTCTTTAACCGTGAATATGAATCAAAGTTATCACTGAAATCTTTGAATGGAAATTTGATCATGAGTTTAATTTCAGTCAATCTGTATAAAGTGCAAGGCATCATCTTTTAATAGAGCGCAATAGGAAATGCAGTAAGCTGTCATGCTGTCTGAGAATGGGGTCAAAACTATATTTAGCTTGTCTGATACAGCACATGCTGCCTAAAAGACAAGGAGGACATCCGGGTGAGACCTTGATTATTCTGGAATTACCAAGATTAATTACCGTTGATTGATTAGGCTACTGTAAGGTTGAGCTTCTGAGAGAGCAGACCTCAGAATATATGCACAAAGGTGCGACTTAACCTGTATAATTGCATTACTTGAAGCCCAGCATGCTGCAGTGTTTATTATCAGTGAATCATACATGTGCTGTATCACTTGTTAAGGGCTGAACAGGGTCTCTTAATGCAGGCACTGATTTAGAGACCGCCTACATGGTTACTGTAGAGGCACACAACAGCACCCTCTGGCTATATTGTGATCTCAAAAAATATATGTGGAGTATAATAAGGAAACATGGTATTTCATTCATTCATATCTCAGAGAAAAATCTGACATTTGAAGGAATTTTAGATGCAAATGAGTATGAATTTATATGTTTGTGTATTTTTATTAGAATTGCATTACTTTTCACTGAGCCACACTGTATGTGAAGTAACTTACAGTATAACTGTAAGTTATAATCGAGGGGCAGTCGTGGCCTAATGGATAGAGCGCTGGACTTGTAATCTGAGGTTGTGGGTTCTCGGCTCCGGCAGGAATTGTCCACGACTGAGGTGAGACCCTTGAGCAAGGCACCGAACCCCCAACTGCTCCCCGGACGCCGCAGCGTTGACTGCCCACTGCTCCAGGTGTGTGTGTGTGTGTGTGTCCACTGCTTCAGGTGTGTGTGTGTGTGTCCACTGCTCCAGGTATGTGTGTGTGTGTGTGTGTGTGTGTCCACTGCTCCAGGTGTGTGTGTGTGTGTGTGTGTGTGTGTGTGTGTGTGTGTCCACTGCTCCAGTGTGTGTGTGTGTGTGTGTGTGTGGTGTGTGTGTGTGTGTGTTGTGTGTGTGTGTGTGTCCACTGCTCCAGGTGTGTGTGTGTGTGTCCACTGCTCCAGGTATGTGTGTGTGTGTGTGTGTCCACTGCTCCAGGTGTGTGTGTGTGTGTCCACTGCTCCAGGTGTGTGTGTGTGTGTGTGTGTGTGTGTCCACTGCTCCAGGTGTGTGTGTGTGTGTGTCCACTGCTCCAGGTGTGTGTGTGTGTGTGTGTGTGTCCACTGCTCCAGGTGTGTGTGTGTGTGTGGGGGGGGGGCATGTTTATGTGGTTTATGAGGACACAAATTTGTATAATAACATGGGTATGACATAGGTATTACAAGGAGAAGGTGATTTATGAGGTGATTTATCAGTGTCCCCATAATTTAAAACGCTTATAAATCATACAGAGTGAGTTTTTTTGAGGGAAAATAGAAATGCACACCGTCTCCTGTGAGGGCTAAGTTTAGGTGTAGGGTAGGTGTAGGGCAATAGCACATACAGCTTGTACAGTATAAAAACCATTACGCCTATGGAAAGTCCCTGTAAACCATAAAAACCAACGTGTGTGTGTGTGTGTGTGTGTGCTCTTGGATGGGTTAAAAGCAGAGCACACATTTCACTGCTGGTTATACTCTGTATAACTGTGTATGTGACAAATTCTTCTTCTTCTTCTTCTTCTAATTGCTGGGTCTTCATACCTGTGCCGTACAGCTCAAACATCAGCAGACCTTTAAGGCCAAACCACAACAGTAGCAACAATTAAAACGTGACAATATAAATAGTTAGTGAGTTTACCTGCATTAACAGTCTTCTCATCAGGGTTTGGCAGGTCAGCAGCTCCCAAAAGTGTCCGGACCTTGCTGTAAAAATACATTCACAGTCAGAACAGACCGGCCTCTAGTGGACAACACATGAACACACACTGAACAAGCTGCTGAACATTTTAGGAAATGATGCACAGAAATAATCTTATATTTTTACCATTTGAAATAGTTGTTTTCTATGTGAATATATTGTAAAATAGAATTTATTCCTGTGATCAAAGCTGCATTTTCAGCATCAGTCTTCAGTGTCATGTGATCCTTCAGAAATCATTCTAATATGCTGATTTGCTGCTCAAGAAACATTTCAGATTATTATCATGTTGAAAACGGTTGATATTTTTGCGGCCTACATTTTTATTTTTCAGGATTCTTTCAAGAATAAAAAACAGCGTTTATTTAAAATATAAATCTTTTGTAACATTATAAATGTCTTTACTGTCACTTTTGATCAATATAATGTGTCCTTGTGTCACAATGTATCATTTCTTAAAAAATAAAATTAAATAAATACATGATTTGAATTGTAGTGTATCCTAAAGCTCTTTATAGATATTCTAAGTCATCATTTTCACAATTGGTTGACTCAAAAAAGCCCCAATTTATGCCTAATTTTTAATGTTGAGGACATTCTCTTGTTCTTTGTGTGTATGTGTTTATTTAACATTCAAAACCAGGCTTTATCTGTTTCGGTCACTTAGATGTGGAAGAACTTATGAAAGACGTGGGAACAGACAGAATTCATAAATAATGATCACCAATTGTTTGCTATCTTCAAAGAAAAACCCCTCTTCATATATTCAAATCCAAAGTTTAAACTGTTGTAAAGACACTAACAACTTCCAGTGAAACTGATGTTTGATTATTAACCCATGTGCACTGTCAGAAAAAAAGGTACAAAAACGGTCACTTCTATGGCCTCGCTGTGAAGAACCTTTATTTTTAAGAGTGTTTGTGGGAAATTAGTTGTACCTTTTAGCTTTTAGACACCATTGTACATTTTTCCCTGAGTTGTGTGGAAATCTCAACTGTTTAGTTTCACGTTATTAATATATTTGTATTATTTTTATATATTTTTTTTTTTATTAGATTTTCTGCATGGAATATCAATACAACAATTTGCTAAATGAATTGTATAAAATGATCCTTCCATGGTATTACTGATACTATCCCACTAAACACTTCCCTCCCTTAACTTGCCCCCCCCCCCCCCCAAAAAAAAAAAAAATCATACAAAAATTTAAAAAATAAAAATAAAATAAAAGACAGGTACAAATTAAAAAGCATGAATAAAAATCGTATACATTTATTTATAATCCACACATTCAAAAGTGAAATGGGTCTATAGCTGCCACACAAATGGGGGTCTTTGTCTTTCTTGGCAATCAAGGTAATTGACGCTGATGATAATGTGGGAGGTAAGCAGCCCTTGGAAAAAGCCTCATTAAACACATTCTGTAGTGCAGGTGCCAATGATATAGAAAACGCTTTATAGAACTCAATGGTGAACCCGTCAGGGCCTGGTGACTTGCCACTTTGTAGAAGTTTGATTGCTTCCACCACCTCAGAGATTGATACTGGATCACCAAGGGTCCTAGCTATACTATCAATTTTGGGAAAGGTGATCTTATCCAAGGGCCACTCCTCACAATTAATACATGGGGGAAGCTCAGAAGTGTAAAGATCTGAATAAAACTCTAAGAAAACGCTATTAATTTTATATGAATCGTGGAGAATATCTCCTTGTGGTGACCTTATTCCTGTAATCAGCCTTGATGTTGCTGATGCTCTGGCTTGATGAGCTAATAATGTACCTGCCTTATCGCCCATTTCAAAAAATAGTTGTCTAGATTTAAGCAGAAGCGCTTCAGCATTATTTGTGGTCAGAAGATCAAATTCCGTTTGCAGACGAAGACGCTCTTTATACAGATCTTTATTTGGATCAGCAGCATACTGGCGATCAAAATTTTGTAGATCCTTCAAAATTGTATCTAGTTTAAGTTTGTTAGCTTTATTCGTACCAGAAATATAAGAAATAATCATGCCTCTTAAGTATGCCTTGAACGTTTCCCAAAGGGTCCCTCTGCTAATACTTGGCATATCGTTAATTTCAAAAAACAGGGCAATTTGTTCAGTCAAAAATAGTTTAAAACTCATCTCTAGCCAAAAACATAGAGGGGAAGTACCACTGTTTAGAAAAAGATGTGAACTGGGAAAGATTAATGTCAGTAGAAGTGGGAGCGTGATCCGAAATAACGATGCTGTGATATTCACAGCTCAATACGTTTGAAAGTAGTCTGTTGTCCACTAAGAAAAAATCTATTCGCGAATATGAATGATGAACATGGGAGAAAAATGAGTAGGCCTTATTAGTGGGAAATTTTGATTTCCAAGGATCGGATAGCCCCAATCGTTCCGCAAAGCTATTCAAAGTTTTGGCTGAATTAGTTAATGCACATGGTTTGCTTATTTTTATATTTTATTATTTTAATAACATCATATTATTTTAATAATTGTGTCTGCATTTGACAGTTTTTTAAAATACATACGTATTTAATAATTATATAAATATTGAAATATTTGTTCTGTTTTTGACAAATTAGATTTGTTTAAAAATATTATTTAAATTATTAAAATATTTATTCTGTATAATGATCAAGTTGATATTTTAAATATTATTTTAACATTTGTTCAGTGTTTGAAAATAAAGTATATTTAAAATACATATATATATTATTTTAATAATAATAAATATTTTAGAATTTGTTGTGCATTTTACAATGATTCTTTAAAACAAATAGTTAATTTAATAATAATTGAAATATTTTTTTCTGTATTTGACAGTTGATTTAATTTTTTTAAATACATTTTATTTTAATATTAATTAAAATATTTGTTCTGTTCGACAATAAGGTTGATTATATTTTGTTCGGAAACATCGGGAGCGCGCAGCGCAAATCATTTGATTAAGGTCTGAACTTCGGGAGCGCGCAGCGCAAATAATTTAAGATCTGAACATCGGGAGCGCGCAGCGCAAATAATTTAATTACGATCTGAACGTCGGGAGCGCGCAGCGCAAATCATTTGATAACAGATATATACTTAAACAGACCAATTTTGATTAACTCTTGAATGTAAACCACATCTGAATAATTGGAAAAGATCAACTCAGATCAGAAAAGGTTGAAGGTCTGTTCCTAAAAATTCCAGGAGTCTGAAATTTGATCTCAGATCAGGGATTAAAAACTCAGAATTGCAAGATATAAACTCAGAATACAATATAATTCCTTTAATCATGATATATTTTACATTATTATTTAACTCCAAGTGTATAACAAGTAATTGCACAATATACAATGAGATATGAATTCACCATTGCAAAAAACAATTGTGATAAAATAACACAATTATTTTATTTTTTCATCTTTGTGGCTTCCATAAATAACAGTATGTCAATAAAGTGTTGCTTGTGTTTTTCAATAAAACGAGGACTTTTATCTGATTTGAGGGAAAGCTCCTCTTGTCTAGACATGTCTCACTGAATAAACAAACATGACTGGGCAAGAATTTTCATACTGTGCTGAATCTGACACATGTCACCATATGACCATCATCCTAGAGTTACTAATCTCTTCCATCTTTATTTGACCCTCTAACTCTAGAACTCTCGTCTCTTTTCTAATTCTATTTTATCTAATCTGTCTTCTATTTATTTAAAAAAAAACACACACATTTGACCCTCTATCAATTGCATAAATATTCTCTAACTGCTAGCTTTTCTCGTAAAACTAACAGTCTTTTTTTCTATATTCTATAAACTCGTTTTCTTAACAAAAAAAAAAATACAATAAAAAAACCTTCCTACATTTACTGCTTTAAGCTAACCAGGACTTGTAATAGCAATTGCATGTTGTTGCTCTTTTGTTGGTTTTGATTGCTTCTATAATGTCCTCATTTGTAAGTCGCTTTGGATAAAAGCGTCAGCTAAATGACTAAATTAAAAAAGTGTTTTACTGAAGGTTTCTGGACGTTCTGGCCGCTTGTAAGGATCCTGCTGGTCTTTCAGGAGAAGTTCTTATAAACGTTTAGGTCACAACCTCCAATCTACAAATGTCTGTCTGGATACGTAGTGCAGGTATAAACCACACAAACACTCATTTACTACGTTTCCTTTCTTAGTAAAGTAGCAGCACATTCTCCTCAATGACATGTGATGTGAGGAATTACTCGGGTCTGGAGCACAAATCTGCGTTTCTCAGCAGCTTTACGACTCCCGAAGTCAATCCGTCAGAGAGAAAAAGATGAGAAGATTGAGAGACTCATTCAGGAGCTGGGATTGAGCAAAGTGGCCGATTCACGGGTAACAAACCAAACACACCTTCATCTGACTGACTACATGTGCAATCAACTCCAGCTAACAACTATCTACTGTTGTTTGTTCATGAAATGATTAGTAATAATCAGAAGGAGCTTTATTGCCAGTTATGTTAACACATACGAGTCAACTATAATTTTACCCCCAAAATGTTGTTGAGCTACAGGAATGATAATGAAAGGGTTACTCTAGAACAGCAAGAGTGTGAAACAGACACACACACACAGAGAAAGAGAAGGATATATATACACATTTATAAAAAATATCCACTTGGATCCACTTGGATAATGCGACGGCTGCCACAGGACAACGGCACCAATGTGCTCGCCACACACCAGCTACAGGTGCAGAGGAGAGAGAGTCATAGCTACAGGTGGAGAGGAGAGAAAGACATAGAGCCAATCATGTGTATGCTCTCACCACACACACACAGCTACAGGTGGAGAGGAGAGAGAGTCATAGAGCCAATCAAGTGTATGCTCTCACCACACACCAGCTACAGGTGGAGAGGAGAGAGAGACATAGAGACAATCAAGTGTATGCGCTCACCACACACCAGCTACAGGTGGAGAGAGAGAGAGTCATAGAGACCATCAAGTGTATGCGCTCACCACACACCAGCTACAGGTGGAGAGGAGAGAGAGTCATAGAGCCAATCAAGTGTATGCTCTCACCACACACCAGCTACAGGTGGAGAGGAGAGAGAGTCATAGAGCCAATCAAGTGTATGCGCTCACCACACACCAGCTACAGGTGAAGAGGAGAGAGAGTCATAGAGACAATCAAGTGTATGCGCTCACCACACACCAGCTACAGGTGGAGAAAGAGAGAGAGTCATAGAGCCAATCAAGTGTATGCGCTCACCACACACCAGCTACAGGTGAAGAGGAGAGAGAGTCATAGAGACAATCAAGTGTATGCGCTCACCACACACCAGCTACAGGTGGAGAAGAGAGAGAGAGTCATAGAGCCAATCAAGTGTATGCGCTCACCACACACCAGCTACAGGTGGAGAAGAGAGAGAGAGTCATAGAGCCAATCAAGTGTATGCGCTCACCACACACCAGCTACAGGTGGAGAGGAGAGAGAGACATAGAGCCAATGAAGTATGCGCTCACCACACACCAGCTACAGGTGGAGAGGAGAGAGAGACATAGAGCCAATCAAGTGTATGCGCTCACCACACACCAACTACAGGTGGAGAAGAGAGAGAGAGTCATAGAGCCAATCAAGTGTATGCGCTCACCACACACCAGCTACAGGTGGAGAAGAGAGAGAGAGTCATAGAGCCAATCAAGTGTATGCTCTCACCACACACCAGCTACAGGTGGAGAGGAGAGAGAGACATAGAGCCAATGAAGTATGCGCTCACCACACACCAGCTACAGGTGGAGAGGAGAGAGAGTCATAGAGCCAATGAAGTGTATGCGCTCACCACACACCAGCTACAGGTGGAGAGGAGAGAGAGACATAGAGCCAATCAAGTGTATGCGCTCACCACACACCAGCTACAGGTGGAGAAGAGAGAGAGAGTCATAGAGCCAATCAAGTGTATGCGCTCACCACACACCAGCTACAGGTGGAGAGGAGAGAGAGACATAGAGCCAATCAAGTGTATGCGCTCACCACACACCAGCTACAGGTGGAGAGGAGAGAGAGTCATAGAGCCAATGAAGTGTATGCGCTCACCACACACCAGCTACAGGTGGAGAGAGAGAGAGAGTCATAGAGCCAATCAAGTGTATGCGCTCACCACACACCAGCTACAGGTGGAGAGGAGAGAGAGTCATAGAGCCAATGAAGTGTATGCGCTCACCACACACCAGCTACAGGTGGAGAGGAGAGAGAGACATAGAGCCAATCAAGTGTATGCGCTCACCACACACCAGCTACAGGTGGAGAGGAGAGAGAGTCATAGAGCCAATCAAGTGTATGCGCTCACCACACACCAGCTACAGGTGGAGAGGAGAGAGAGACATAGAGCCAATCAAGTGTATGCGCTCACCACACACCAGCTACAGGTGGAGAGGAGAGAGAGTCATAGAGCCAATCAAGTGTATGCGCTCACCACACACCAGCTACAGGTGGAGAGGAGAGAGAGTCATAGAGCCAATCAAGTGTATGCGCTCACCACACACACCAGCTACAGGTGGAGAGGAGAAAGAGAGACATAGAGCCAATCAAGTGTTTGGTCACACCATTTAAACGGTTAATTCATTCAGGAACAAAACACGTCATTGCTCAGAGTCAGAGACGCAAAACTGTGTTTGGTGGCTGTGTTTGGTATTATTTTTGTTGTCGAAATAGAGCAAAAATAGAGCAAAAACAGGCAATATGGTGTCTAAAACGCAAGTCTCTTAATTAACTTCTTTTTTTTTGAACTGTTGTAAAAAGCAAAACTACAGGCCTATGTAATCATGGTGATTTTGAGAAAAACGGCATTCTTCATGTGATGTTGACTTACTATATTAAATTATATACATTTTCTGCTTCTATATCTTCAATTTTGTGATCATTCTAAACCAGTGGCGGCTGCTTTTAAAGAGGGGAAGCTCATTTTCGGCCCAAATCATAAAAATTGTCCATTTATTTATATGTAAATTCTGCTCTACGTTCCTTTTCAAGAAAATGCTCTGTAACCCTGTCGTACCAACTAGGCGTCTTTTCCAGTGACTTGACCAGTGTCCTCTCAATGGCCAGCAGAGCTAGGCTGCTTAAACGGCCTTGGCCCATTGTGTTACGGGTGTAGGACTTGAGCCGCTTTAAACAGGAGAAGCTCCTTTCTACACCTGCTGTGCAGTTTGCTAGCTGGCAAGTTCAGACTATATGAATTAATGAACAAACGATCTAATATATAACAACAGCTTTTAAAATGACTTAAAATACATATACATAACCAATAATAATTAGTTCAAATAAAAAGCAAGAAATCATATGGATGTACTGAACTAAACTTAATACATAATAAACAATAGAGCTAATGTAGATTACGCATGACAACAAAGGCCTCGTAATTATTTCTACACGATCTAATCCTTGTTTAATATTAACCAAGCACCATTTAATTCAAATATCCACTTAATCTTTAATATTTGTCCATTTGTTTAGGACAGAAATGCTGCAGCCGCTGTAATTAGATGAATATGTGGACACTCAGAGCGAGGCTTTTATTTTGAAATCGCGATGTTTCCCCCGTTTGCGTGGGTTTATTAATGATTTAACCTTACAAATCTGATGAAATGGCACACGTTGCGTTCCCAGATGAACGTGATAATAAACCCAAACTCACATCAACACGCAGAGATGAGTTTGAGACGCTCAGCACATGTAAATTAGACTTTTCTGAGTGAAGCACGCACTTAACCGGCATTCATCTACATAATTCAAGTCATTGATTCAACATTCAAAACATTGACGGGAGATGGTTAATACACTGTGATATTGCGACAGTTTATTTATTCTAGCGGTAAAAAATGGCAAAATTAAAACTAGGACCATGTTGATCGGTCGTTGGATTCCGTTATTAGTTCACCTGAGAGGCGTTCGTTCATCACGTGACTAATGCAGTATGAGCCGGTGTTGCGCTCCCTTCGCGTGCGCGCGCGCATGATTTGCCTTTGATTTATGTATTTACAAAGTGGACGGTCTAGCTGTGCTTTTATAGTTTGTGTGTTTTGTTAAATCTGACTAAAGTACTCTGCACTTATGCTGATACCACACAGAAGACCATCTGCTTATAGTTTTACATTGAGCATATTCATAGAATGCCATATGAATTCAGCAGGGCTGCTAAAAGTATGGGGGGCCCCCCCCCCCCCCCCCCCACATAAAATGCTTATTATTTAATATAAACACTTGTGTGTCACCATAATTAGTTTTATAAGTCTCTTACACACACACACACACACAGCTATACAGGTAAGCCTGCATTATAAGGACATTTTCTTCAAACCAGAAAAAAACGTGGTTTATAGGGACTATGCTTTCCTTTTATAGTAGAGCTTTCAAATAAAAAAATAAATGCTTTAAAAAAATCAGGGCATCAAAACACAACATTTATTTGTTATTTATCATTTATAAAACAAGATACACGACATCCTGAGTTTTTGCTGATTTACAAGGACATATGTCCTATAAGACAGAAACCTGAATTATGAGGACAAAATGGTTTACAAGGACAGTGTGATGTCACGATGACATCACAGCTCATTAGAATATAACCAATACACACAAACATGACAACACCCTGCACTACAAAGACATAAGGGTTTACTAGGACTGTGAAATCATAATAATAAACTACGTATAATTATATATTATATAAACAATAATACAATTGTTTTATATAATTAAACTATTTTAAATTTATATCTGAAGTCCAAACTGTATATTTATATGCATTTAATGCCATAGCAAAAACAGATTTTAATGAACAGACTCACTCAAACACTGATTACAGGGAAGAAACAATTCCTCATGATTAAAGAGGCACCTGAGTGATGGAAACATCCATTTTGGATTTACAACAGCTTTAAAACAGTCCATGTGAACATACATTTTGATAGTCTTGCAAACAATGCAGATACTTCATACCAGATTAAAAAAAATAATAATTAAAAACCCTGTTTTTTTATTTCATACCTTAAGCCGGGACACACCAAGCCACCGGTCGGTGAGCATCTGTTGAGCTAGTGTAGTTTGTTTGGCATGTTCCTCACGTCGGCGCGAGTGAGAACTCTGATCGATGCTCAGTTCAGCAAACGAGTCAGTGCTCCAGAATTACAGCGAAAGTGATGAAGAGTAAGTAAATGAAGGCAGCACAGACAGAAGACTGTTCTGATGTTACGTGATCTTACCCAAGCATTTCAATATGTGAATATTTTCATAACAACATGAGTCACTTAAAATGAAGTTATCAATACAACTGATATTCAAAATAGTAAGCAAGCACTGTTTTATTTACATTTAGTATATCCTTGTATCGGGATCTCATTTTGAATAAAGAATATATACTATTGATAGCTGCTGATATAGACAGCTAACTCCTCGCACGCAGGCACAGAACACACGTGTTAGTTTGCAGAGGGCTGTAGTCTGTGTGGTGTGTTCAAGCACAGAGTTTTGGTCCGACACCGCAAAGCGACAACACTGTCGGCTTTCATCGCTGATAGTTCTTTGAAGCCAGTTTGGTGTGTCCCGGCCTTTACAAAAATTACAGACTGGTCGTAGAAAGCAGCTTCGTCAACTACAGAAAATGAACATTTAATTCAAACCTAGTTCAGTGAAGAAGTGTATGTTAGCTACAACAGCAGCAAGGATCAATTCATTTTCAACTTTTAAATCCAGTAAAAAGTATTACAAAAATATTTACAACAAGAGTTGAAATATCATCATTATAAAGTGCAACAATCTTTGAGAACTAAGCTGGAAAAACACATTTTTATAGCTGCATTCAGTAAAGACTGACAGCGTAGTGGTTAGAAGGTGTAACTTTCAGACCTCCTCTGTCTTACAAATGACTAAAGCACTATCAACATTCTAGTAACTACTATTAACTACCAAGAAACTGATTAACAATTTAGTAAATAGCACTCGGTTGAAACTGATAGTTCACTATTAGCTAATAAATAACTATGATTTTTATTTTCATATCTCCTGGAGAACTACTAAGAACTACTGTGTACAGGTTCAACATTAATGTGAATTATGCATAATGTATATTTAATTATAAAGTGAAGATCATGATAATCCACTATATTTCTAAAGAAACTATTAATTACTTGGATCAGTATTCTAAAGTGAAAAGCATAATAACTCTCTAATATTGACTGACGTCATTGTAAGCTTTTGAGATATATGTAAGGTTTTGGATAGTAATGACTGATGTGTTACTACATCCTTCTGAATAAATTACTCATTATTTGGATCAGTATTCTAAAGTGAAGATAACGGCAACCCACTAGTAATGATTTAAGTGTTAGCAAAATTAATTACTAACCAGAAACTTACAAAAACTTTAAAAGTTTACAATAACGTCAGTAATTACTAGGGAGTTATCACGATCTTCACTTTAGAATACTGATCCAAATAATTAATAATTCTTTCTGAAGAATTTGGTAATAATTGAGTCATTACTAGTGGATTGCCATGACCTTCACTTATAGAATTAATTATACACTATGTTTTCATATTAATTATATTTATGCAGTAGTTCTTGGGGAGGTATGCAAAACATTTGACTATGCACGATCACTTACTAATTCATTAATCAGAGTTTCTTGTTAGTTACTAGAGTGCTAATCTTGCGTTACTCATGTTTTCTCGTGTAGTTATTCATTAATGGTGGAACAGTATTGTAAAGTGTTAACCCCTTATGTTTTCACTGAATGTTTTTAGCACAGGCTCTTCAGCTTTTTCGCTCTTTAGTGGCCATATGTCCCTTGGCTGTGTAGAAATGTTTCATCATTCTTCTCTCCTCACGATGTTCAACACGTCCAGTCACTATAAACAAGAAAGCAAAATACTGTGAACTGCTCTACATGCATTCAGTAGCATTGTATAAAGCAAACTGTTATAGATAATGTCATTGCCTATAAGAAATCTGAAAGTCTGATAGTTTAGAGGTTTTAAAAAGGCCTTACAATAAAAGTCACACAGAGAAACAAAGGATTGTGAGTTGTCTGCTTATACGGAAAAACTGTTGTGCCTCACTCTGAAAACCGTCAAAATAAAAGCTTGTGGTAAAAATTAAGAAATTAAGACGTAAATAGTAGAAATTAATATTGCAATTTTACGGTCTTACTATACAATTTGTATTATTATATTTAAATTTACAGTAAAATAATATTTGTTTTTAGTTTATTTTTTTATAATTAATTGGTCAAAAAATTGTAGGATTGTGGTCAATGAAAAGAGCTACTGAAAGAGGTTTGAGTTGGTTCTTATAAAGAGTTAACACAAGCGTAAACACCCACATTTCTCAAGTTTTCCCAAACTGTTCAGCCTTAAAAAAGATGGTTTACCATTGCCATTTCTCATATGGCAGAAAAAAATATATTGCATGTCAGTTTTTTGTTGTTGTTGTTTTCTTAAATACTGTGCAGCCCTAACAGCTACATTTCAGAAAGGACTTTGACATAACATCGGTGTTTGTCTTCGAAATAACAATGAACATGTTGACTTTATCTAATTAAGTTTATTTTGATCAACTATCTGTCACGGTTTCTTTAAACAGTGCTCTTAGCTCCTAATTTAATAAGCGCTGCTGGTGTCATTACAGTCATAAGACAAACAGGGATCTGCACACTGCTCAAGTTTTACAACTCTTTTAAGTTATTTCTGCAGCATGTTCATTTTGATTAATCTCCCATTTTCGTCTATGCTATGCTATCCAATCACTGCATTCAAACCTTGAGTATATGATTCAATAAGAAAAAAAACAGGCATTTTTGAATATTAACACAGAGTTGGAAATATTCCTTTATTTGAATAACCTTAGTTTGATACAATACTTTGAGACTGTATCAGAAAGTGCATAAAATCACTTATCAGTGAGTGTTGTCAATTGATAAAAAAAAAATAATAATAATTAAATTGCACATTTTTTCTGAAATTAATCTTCATTTTACCGTGGATTAATTTACAAGCAAGGCACAATTCGGCACAGGATTTTTCGGAAAACCTGAAACTTAAAGACGACGCTGTACGACTATATTGGATCTGACAGTAATGTCACACAAGAGTGAGTAACTGCTTTTATTACGTGATCACTATTGCTTTGTCTGTTATTACAGATCGTTTGATATATACTAAATATTTATGTGTTTTTGCCATAAAATCACAGCATCGTCCATCTATGAAGGATGTAGACTGTTGAACATACACAACTATTGGCCAATCATAGCAGTGGGTGTTTACTTCGGAGTCTACAATTCACCACGCCTGTTCAAACAGAGCGGTTTGATGACGGGGGTCAGAAACAGGACAGAAAACAGCCTATTACTTCAAAATTATGTTTTTTAATGTAAAAATCTTCTTAACATTTTAAGTGGAGCTCAGAGAACAGAAAAAAAACAAAAAAAACAAAGGCAGTTCATGACCCCTTTAAAACAAAACCAAACTGCAGATCACCAGTTTGTTCACCAGATTCAAAGAATTTTAAGGACTTTTTTAAAGCATTCACTTACATAATGAAGTGCATTTGTCATACATATGCTACACATATGGTTTAGCCATTGGTTTCACTAAAATAATTATCATAATTACACAACAAATATGGCTTATCATCTGAAATATGTACGTATTAGCAACTTTACATGGCCGCTCAATCTAATGTTAACCCAGAGAAATGTGCGCTATGGAAGTGTTTGTGTGGAGTGGACAGCAGCGCTCACTGCAGGACAGATTGAATGAATGAATGATGCATTTATATAGATTTGATTTAGATATAGATTGAGGCGCCGGTGCGCTCACTTGCTCTTTAAACATTCGCAATTTTTGCTCATACAGATAAAATTAATACATATTTCAAATATGTAAAGACTCTACGTTTAAATTTGTGTGTACTCATAATAACAACGAAACATTGTGCTTTTGTAAAATAAATCAAACAGGATGCGCTTACAGCCGTCTCGGTCTCTGTGAACTTGAACATGAAACTCCATGTATATCTTTGCCTTAAAGACATCAATAAATATATATATAGAGAGTGAAGTGTCTACTTTCAAATAAACCAATTCAAATGAAATACAAATATTCTCAGATTATGTAATCCGTATGAAACATGCATATAGGTGCATCAATACCATGGAGATGATGAGTCAGTGTTGCCGAGTTCATCTCTTAAACCGAAAACAAAAAAAGCACTAGTTTATCAAATTATTAAAATGTTAGCACAGCCTCCTTACTGTTTTTCCCTGACAGATTCATTACTTCTGCTGGTGCTGTGGCAAGCTTTATGCGTGTGCTTGAGCACTTATTAAGCTACGTAGGCAATTAAAGGCTCATTATTATTATTTAAATGGTTTATTAATAAACGTGTGAATAGTCGACTAATGCTTCAAATGAACTACTAGTCGACCAGATAAATTCTTAGTCGAGTGCAGCCCTGATTATTAGGCCTGTTATTATTCAGCTTTTAGTATCAAATTGCCCCACTATTTCACCGCTCAACACACAGGCACAAATGAGGATTAGGCTTCTTCTCTTCATTGGAAATGTTTTAAAAACAGACTATAAAACTAAGCCCACAACAAAATTTAACTGCAAGGTGATAAACCTATATTTACAAATTATGTCAAGAGTAAGAGACATCTTTTCTTGAACAGCTGTATGCATAAACATGCTGATGCTGCATCGTTAAAAAATATTAATGCATATTCTACATCATCATCATAAAAAATTGCAGATAATAAATCAGTCTAATACAGGGCTCGTCATGAGGAGCACTGTCCAGAGCGCTGTATGACTGATGTGTCTGTTTAATTTAACTTTACTCCAAATATATGAACTTACCTGTTTTACATACTTTTATTTAACGTCTTCGTTTATGTCCAACACTGTAAAAAGTGTACCATTGGATCAAAGTAAAAATTTTGCGGCAACTTGTTACATCTAATTACTTTACTTTTTATCAACTTAAAATTTTTACTTTGAAAATAATTAACTATCCATTACTTAGCCAAAGCAAAAAGTATCTTTGATTCAAATAAAGTTTTTAAGTTTAATGAAATCTCAAATTATACTTTGTCTTAATGTTTTCTCTTTGTATGAACTTAATTCTTTTACTTTACATCAAACCAAATATCCAACCAAATACAATTTAAAATATGAATGTAATATAAAGAAATGTATTTACTTTCAGAATGTGTAATTTTATCATCCGTCTAAGATGAATGACTTCAAGCATCAAACTTTTGACAATTTTTTTTACAATGTGTACAGTATCCTCATACAAATACACACTGTCTAACAATGTAAACACATCATAAACTTGACAATTTTTGTCATAAAACATTTCTACAATGTGTATAGTATTGTTATAAAAACACATACTGTATTACTTTTTTTAGTATCCATATACATAGACACACTGGATACAATGTAAATTCAGCATAAGAATCAGTTATGGTTTCGAAGAGAAACGTGTAAACTTTCCATGAACAGTCAATCAGAACGGACTACACAATCAAACCTTTAGAATTCTTCTGAAGTTAAAACAATTTTGACCCAAAAACTGGTTTAAAATGGGCAGTGTAAAACCAAACACTTTTAATAAAACACCTACCAAATTAGACAATGGTAAAAAAAAAAAAAAAAAAAAAATAATAATATTTTCACCGAATAGTTTACCCAAAAATTAAACTTCTCTCATAATTGTCATAAAATGTCTGTAAACCAAATTTAATTAAAGTTAAATACTTGAATAGCTTAAGGATGAGTAAACATCCTTTACACAAGAAATTTTCATTTTTGGGTAAACTATTTAACTAACCCTAAATAAAACACAACTTAACCAAGATAAAACAAATCAGGTTTAGTAAACTGAAGATGTTGGACTGTATAAAGCCTTTTATACAAAGTTAACTGTACTACTAAGAAATGTACCATCAGCAGAACATTGTAGCTGGGTCAAAGGAAACAAATTTAGTCTTGCAGCTTTGAAGAGAGGTTCTGCACCCTTCGGCTCATCTGCTTACTCTCTATGTCCATGATTATTTTTTGAAAGGCCTCAAAGGTATATTTGAGTCCTTCAGGATATTTTAAGTTCAGTGCATAAATGAGTCCAAACATCATGGCACAGGCACATGCAACAGAGGGCAACTCATTTAGTACTTCCACACCGTCAATGACAATGGAAATGTCCAGTGCACGACTAAGAGCATCACTTTCACGGATCACAAAAAATGCCATGGTGGTCTTTTCAAATTCTCTCTCCGCTTCCTCCCTCTGATCAGCCTAAAAACATACAAGAACAGAGTAATGAGGGACTGTGGAAGAAAAAAAAACAACAACCCTTCATCTGAAAATGTATTACAAAATTTGGTTAGCTGTCCTACTATGGAGGTCAATGTAGAGCCCAAACGTCAGTTGCTAACTTTCATTAAAATATCTTAATTTGTGTTTAGCATAAAAATAAAATTTGTATGGTTTATTACAAGAGTAGAGTTAGTGATGACAAAATTTTCATTTTTGGGTGAAGACATACTTTTACACTATCTTTGAAAATGCTTTTAAACACTTAAACACTTGTACAATCAAACGCTCCCATGTGTTGACAATTGTAGACAATCACATACATATTTGTTGAGTGCAGTACCACAATGGCCAATCAGAGGCATTTATCAATCTACTCAACAGTGTTCAAAATGCATTTTTGGGTGAACCAACCCCTTTTAAAGGAGTAGTTCACATTCAAAATTCTGTCATCATTTACACGCCCTCTTGTCATTTCAAACCTGTATGAATTACTGTCCTCTGCAGAATTTTGAACAATGTTGGTAACAGAACAGCACAGCCCCCATTCACTATTATTGTATGGACACAAAACCAATGCAAGTGAATGGGGGGCTCTTAACAACATTCTTCAAAATATATTATTTTGTGTTCTGTAGAAGAAAGTCACACAAGCTGTGTAGATGATAACACAATTACTTGAACTACTTTAAAGCGATATGTCACTACCAAATCAAAATTTCCCCACGTTTTACTCACCCTCAAGGCTTCAGATGACCTTTGTTAAGACCACAGAGCCATGTCGAGCAGTTCTTTGATCGATGGATGCACTATTTGAAGCTTCAAAAAGTCAACAATTCATTCCCATTCTACCGCTTGGAAGTAAAATGATACGTAGGATTATAACTTTGCCTGTATTGTTCTTCAATAATATAACCATATTCAGTTAGGATGCCTTCAGGGCGAGTAAAACATGTGGAAATGTTGATTTGGTAGTGAAATATAACTTTAAGGCAAACATGGTTGGAGAAAATTTCAGCATGCAACCAATACCTGATCCATAACTTTAATAGTGTCCTTAGTTTTTTCACGGAGGACTCCACCTTTGCTCCTAATAACCTGGAGAAGCTGAGAGCTCTGTCTGTCCAAAGAGGCCATAAATGTCGATTGTAAAGGTAAGGTTGTGATGCGCAAAAATTCAACGTTAATCTGTAGGAAACAGAAAATAGACTTCTGAAAAAAATTATTTTACATTGAGAACTAGTTGTAAAAATACATATACACAAAGCATTAAACAACAGAAGGTATAATTAGGACATCTACGATGTTTTCAAAAACACAACATATACTAAAATCCCATGGTAAAATCTATGGTAAATTAAGGATAAGTCCCTTACATTTTAAAATTTTTCAATAAAATAAATGCTTTTACCTCCTCTTGTTGAAACAGAGCGGGCCATCTTTCTTGCAGTCCATGAACACTAGGTTGGTTTTCCACAATCTCTTGTCTGCGTAAGGCAAACGTCTTTGTCATTTTTTCTCTGATTGTCAATGCATTGTTTCTTTTCTTCACTTCCTTTAAAAGTGCCAGGCGCTCAATTTCAAGGTCTGCTGATGTCTCTCCAGCAGGTAGGGATGGGATATGATTGGCCTCACCACGTTTAGGTCGTTTAAAAATTTTTGCTGGTAAAGCATGGTCTGAGGCTTTGGTTTTCAGAGAATTTACCAAATACTCAGGGCATCCAAGACCTTTCAACTGTGTGCGTAGGTTTCCCATCTTCATTTTGAGTCTCTGTGTCCACCCATAGCACCCATTTGAAGGATCCTTTTTCTGCCAAGCAAGGGTGTTTCTTGATAAGTGCCTCTGAAACTTCACAGAAGTTTGCAATGCTGGGATAATATTTATACTTGTATATCTCATCACAAACCTTCTCCAGAATATCAGACTTCATCTTTGGAGTGACAGTCAGCCTTGTTCCGTTAACCTTAAAAAGAGCATTTCCTCTCTCTAATTGGAGCTCAGTGTCATAAGAAAAGCGTGGAATATCAAATTCTTTTGGCCACTGTTGATTTCTTATAGAAACAGTTTCTGAGCCAGGGGGTGAGAGGATGATTGTATCATCAGTGTCGCCAGAGCCAACGGAGGACAGAGCATCATCATTAGACTGGGTCCCATCATTTGTTTGAGCAGTGAATGAGTCTTCATCTGGCAACGGGATAATCTTTAGAGTGCCAAGACTCTGAATTTCTCCAGTGTTTGTCAAATTTACAAATATATCCCCAAAATCTTTGTCCTGATACTGTAGTCTGAATCTACCATTTAATCCAAAAGCTTCCCTCACTTTTTCAATGAGCTCATCCTCTGATTCGGGAATCCCATCTGGCAGAAGCAACTTTCTTGAATCATCTTGACTCACAATCACCAAAAGCTTGGCGGATCTTCTTCCTGACATGCTAACAGATTCTGGAAAAAAAGATGATAAATAAGATTAGATACAGTACAAGTAATAGATCATTGCTATACATTTACATGTTCACTACATCTTGTGCACTTTTCTTAGAATTTATAAACAATTCAAGACAAAGAAAAATAACAACCTGGCTCACATAAAAGTAAACAGACGACTTCTTTACCGGGTAACGTATGCTGGTCGAAGTAATATGTTAAAATAAGTGTTTAGGCACGTCACTAAAGACATGTGTTTGGGCCTTCATGTAAAGCTAACGTTGTGTGTTAACATTAATCATAAATGAGAGACCATACACGTAAGCAGAGCGAATACCTTGCGAACGCGAGTTTCATAATTAATCAATAAAAATCATCATAATAATAAAGCTTCATAACAACGTTAAGTCCATACAAAGCGTCTGAAGCGTGCATGTACATTATACAGTATCGCACTCCAGCATACCCGAAACAGTCTTTATACTACGTTTCAATATCAATCCATCTCACCTCAAGCAGTTTACTTGTATTATTATTATTATTATTTTATTTCCACTCGGTTTAACATCGTGGTGAGGGAAACCTGTAAACCTTCTAGCCGAGTTAGAGACGTCAAACTAGTAATACTAACCGTATGTAAAACAAAAGTGAAACATCATATTTTTTTAAATCATACATGTATAATGTTAATAATACACCCAAACGTATGTTTAAAATTACTTACCAATTTTCTTCATTCCCGTTTTACCACGCCGAGTTCATCCATGCGGTGTAACAAGATGGCGGAAAGCTGAACGTACTCACGCACGACCACGGGCGACGTTAGAAGTCACGTGACAATGGAAATCAATATTTTTAATTTGATTTAAAGAAATTTATTTACTTTACACTAACAAGACTTACTTTTAATTTAAATCAACCAAACTTTTTACATAACACTGATGGCTAGACAGAAAATTAAATGTTTTGAGTTAGATCAAGTATAACAACTTCTTTAGAGTAATGACATGCCTTGTGCACTTTTTTCAGTGAATATTTAGTTCTTTAAACTAATATTTATCCAATATCCAATATTTGGCAAACCATTCTGTTCTTGCAATGTAGTGTGTTTTCAGGTTCACATATGGTGTAACTACAATGACTATGGTTTCAATACAGTGTCCTGACAAACCATTCTGTCCTTGCAATGTAGTGTGTTTTCAGGTTCACATATGGTGTAACTACAATGACTATGGTTTCAATACAGTGTCCTGACAAACCATTCTGTCCTTGCAATGCAGTGTGTTTCCTGATTAACAGCGTGTAACTCTACCACAAGTCTCTATGTAAATTTTCTATTTTGCAGATATAAAGTAAGCACACTCAACGAAAATGACACAATACCTGTTCTGAACTTCTGGTAAGAGTCTAGACATTGCAGTAACGGCATCTGCCTTCATCTTTAAAAGAGAGAATAAATGTACGTAAATATTGGTGTAGAATATTTGCTCAAGCTAAAGAAACTCGAAGAACAAATCTAGACACTGTAAGTTTGCTTCAAATTGAAATTACGTCTTTAACATGACTCTTGACTGTCTATTAAGTTTCTATTTTCACTTTCTATGGTTGAGATGTAAAATGAACACAGCTGGATAGTACCTCTATATATTAAATGCTTATTATTGAATAGAAACACTTGTGCTGCCAAAATCATACCCCCCTACATCAAATGCTTAATTTTGATTATAATGGTGATACATCTCATCCTTTAGAGCACCTGAAAAAATAACAAGTGTTTGGATTAAATAATAAGCATTTAATATAGAGAGGTATAATTTTAGCAGCCCTGCTGAATTCCTATGGCATTCTATTCATATGCTCAATGTAAAACTATAAGCAGATGGTCTTCAGGTCACAGCTTTTCTGTGTGCTATCAGCATAAGTGCAGAGTACTTTAGGGAGATTTAACAAAACCCTGTTTTGTTTTTACTGTAGTAAAAACACAGCTAGACCGTCCACTTTGTAAATGCATAAATCAAAGCCAAATACACGATCAAACACACAAAATGCAATGTATTAGTCTACCTTAAGTGTTTGTTTACAAATCGCTTTAATATAGTCTAGTAATGTATCCTACCAACTGACAGGATTTATTTAAAGAATTATTTGAGAAAGATTTTTTTTTTCTTGAAAAAAAGACATGTAAGTTAGGCACAGGGGCGGTTCTAGGGTGAGTGGATATACGGCTTAGAAGGCTAAGAAGCTTAATTTTTTTAAAGCTGTAAAACTTTCTAAAAATATTCATTATTAAAATAAAATAGTCACAATGAGTTAAACTGTAAACAATAATCTATACTCATTCTCAACCGTTATATGATCAATATGATCCAAAATGCAAATCCCATAATTTAAAAACGAATAATAAATACAATATCATGATTAAAAACCTAACCTATATGTGTTGTTTCACAGTGACACAGCTCAGTAACAAATAACGTATTTTGACGGATGGCGAGACTGTTACAGCGATAAGTTATATAACGTTAGTAAGTTACAGATACCTGAGGCAGCTGATTCTTGCCGTTTAAGTGCTGGCTGGGGGTGTTTTACTTCCTTTTTTGGAAGAATTTTGAAACGTCCATTTTTATTTTCAAATAAATTCATATAGTAAAATACCACACACCAATTAACCGCCTGGCTCCCCAAGATCTGATCTCATTGGCTGGATCATATAGATCCTATAACTTCTTATCGTCGGTTGGCCAGTTTACATGCCAGTCAAAATGAGATGGTCCTCACTGCAGAACATGAAATCCAAGGGGAGGAGTCGGATCCAGATCCAACTCCTCCCACTATATATGCTTCGCCCTCACGCCCCCCACGCCCCCCACCACCAGATGAACCAGCATATCGGTGAAGGTGGTCACCATTGTTTGCTCTCATCAATGTAAGTCTACATTTTTATTACTAATATAGTCTAGATAGATGAAGAATTTAGTGTGCGTCTTTAAGTAATGATCACACTTAAATATATGTTAAAGTTTTGACAGTGTCCATACTTTTTGATAACGCCAAGACATGTTTAACTAGTCCGCTAAACTGGCATCCATTAATGGTAAGTTATGTCGTGTGTAGCGTTAACGTTAGCACGCACGTGTAGAGGTGGCCTATCTATTTAGCTAAACTAATTAGCTTTGGATAATACTGCTGGTATGTTCATATGTTTATAGCTAGGGTAAGCTAACATGTGGTGTGGTCAGTCAGGTAGCTATCTAGTTAGACAGGTTAGCCACGCTACCCACTAGCCAGGTTAGGCATCGCTAACTTGGCAAGAAATAACCTTTGAAATGTATTTAACGTTCTTCATAGATGCACAGAACAGTGTTGCGACATGGGCAGATTGTCCTTCAGAGATGCCAGAGCTGTTGCTCTAATTATCATTGCCCCTTCTGCGGACCAAAAGTCTTCAAACCCACCACGGAACTTCACATGGTAAAGTATCATGTCTCCAACCACTTATCGTTGGCAGTACAGCATCAAGGCAAGTTGAACATTATTCATTATTATTAATGTTGATATTATTTTACTGACGTTATCGGTTGCTTATTAGCCTAATTTGTTTAATGTAAGTCTTATAGTGTTGTAATGCTTGAACAATTAAATAACATATTGTTGACCTTTTTTAGCATGCTTCTTACATCAGTCTATTTCATAAGTAATATAGTCATAATCCAAATAATACATCAATTGTTAATTTAATAAGTTATATCATACACGCATTACCATGACTTATGCCATAATGACTCACGACATTAAGTGTTATCCCTTTATTTACATTTCATATATATATATTTTTTTTTTTCAGATTTCCTAATTGTCAAGTGCAACTTGCAGTGCAGAGAACAGGCACATTTCCACTGTTGTTACTGTTCAAAAACAGTCATAAGGAAAGTCCAGATTATAAAACATCTACAAGTATGTACAAAAAGACAAGTTCCACCCACAGAAACTGTTGAGACAGCTGCAATCATTGAACCAGTTGCCACCAGAGCAGATTGTGTTGGTCTGGGAACCAATTGTGAACTGGAGGCAACAGTAAGTAACATTTATACGGTTCCATTACGGTTTGCCTGTGCTAACGTTATTCTTTTGCTAGGTTGTAAACTGCTGCCTTTCATTGATATGCTACCTTGCTGGACAGAAGGTATGTTATGATTTCGTTTACATTTAAAGGGATACTCCACTTTAAAATGAAAATTCTGTCATCATATACTCACCCCCATGTTGTTTCAATCCTTTATGAATTTCTTTCTTCTGCTGAACAGAAAGGAAGATATTTAGATGAATGTCAGAAACCAGACAGTTTTTGGTACCATTGACTTCCATACTATAAGGATTGAAACAACATGGGGGTGAGTATATGATGACAGAATTTTCATTTTAAAGTGGAGTATCCCTTTAATACCTTATGTAAATGCATATTTTGTTCTGAAAGTTATGGTTTTGATATAGCTATACTTAATCACTTTCATCTGCCATTAGGGATTAGATGTCCTTGCTGTGGATTCCTATGTATTGGCATGTTGGAGTCCACCTCACTGCGTAGACCCTTTTGAGTCATTACCAGTTAGTGGTTATTACTTCATATAATTACAATTTGATTAACGAGATGTGTTTGTACTCTACACTGTTGTTGCACTATCAACTTTGATCTGTGTAATTTGCTCACCAACAGGCAAATGCAGCATTTAAAGACTGCATCCTCTTTCCAATATGGACACCTGGACACTGGCACTTATGTGTAAGTTTTGACTGTCAATTGTGTCATCTTTTAGCATTTTAAAAAGGTGTTGCAGTTTTACTAATGAGGAGTGAGTAAGCAGTAGGTTTGTACATTCCAACGTGAGATATACAAGACCGTCACCATTGTTTTGATTGATTTACATATATTCACAGGTCATGAACCCCAAACTTAAAAGGATGTACATTCTTGATTCATCCGACCCTTGTGGTTTTGGGCAGGAGTATTACGTGTCCATGTTCAGGTTTTCTACTAATATTTAGGGACTGTTCTTTGTCCCCTGTTCAGTGCGAGGTTTGGGACTGTTCTTCTTTGTCCCCTGTTCAGTGCGAGGTTTGGGACTGTTCTTCTTTGTCCCCTGTTCAGTGCGAGGTTTGGGACTGTTCTTTGTCCCCTGTTCAGTGCGAGGTTTGGGATTGTTCTTTGTCATCCGCTGTTCAGTGCAAAGTTGACTGCTGTTTGTGTACTTTTTAATGTTTGCATGTTTGTTGTTGAGATGGTCCTTGCTTAAAAGATCCAGCTCTATCTCTATCATAAAATCTGAGCCAGAGTGGTTTATTGAGAAATGTAACTATTCTTCTACAACAATTCTTGTAAATTTCTTCAATGCCAAAATCTGTTGAAATTCAGTTGTAAGCACAATGTTGGGTTAGGCCTAGTCAACCACTGAAAGAATGGCATTGAAAGAACTGTAACAGTAGAAAACAAAGTACATGTCAAACTTGCTACTGCAACCCAAATAGCGGGTTTTTCAAAATTGGACCTATAGAGGTGGATCCTAAGTTTAAAACTGTTTTCAACATGTAAGAAGTTTTAACTCTGTATCTGTTCTCTTTTGAAGTATGATCGCAACAAAATTGGTAGCTGGAAACTGGCAACTCGTTAAGAACAAGGTACATTGCACTCAGCATTCAACACTGTTCTGGCTTTTCAAAGGCAATGGGTATAGAAAGAATTTGTAAGTGCTATGAAATGTATAATTTTAAAATGAATATATTATGTGTTACAGTATGCACTATACATTACTTTCGAGTGGCCATTTGATTTTACCCAGGTGAGAGCCTTTAATTTATTACACAAATTATTTGATGACTGTTTAATTTTGTCTCAGTTTTTGATGTTTTTTTGGTTCTTGTTTCCTTAGACTGACATGCCTTTAATCCGAGAGTGTTGGCTGAACCTTGCATTGAAGTGCATGAGCCATGAAAGGTGAGAATCAGATTTGCAAAACAATGTTGTCTTTCCAAAGTTTTCACTTTCTTTGTTTTATTTTTTAAACCATTTACTGTGTTATAGGGAAGCCTCAAGAAGTTTCAAGTGGATTACATGCATGGTTGTCCCAAGGACCACTGGATTCTTATGGTATAATGTCTGACAAGTCACTAGCAATTTGTATATTGTAGAAATTTTGCCTCACAGAATACTAGTGTTTGTATTCCTTGTACAGCAAATATGTTGATTTTATACAACCTTGACTTCACAATCACCCTGTTAGATTTTACTTCACAATAAAAACAGTTGGGCCGTCATCCCTTACTTTTTACCCACTACATACCAAAAACAAAGACATAGATAAATTGAAGAACTGGGCTTTTGGGACATTATCTTTTCTTTTGTTTCTCTTTTTTTTTTTATTTGCTCACAGTTGCCAGCATCTGTTCTGGAGGACATTTTTATTGATGTGGTTCTCCAGGAGGGTGACGAAGCAATTTTGAAGCTGGCCCTTGTGTGCACTCGCTTCAGAGACCTTGTGACACGGGAAGGCTTCAGAAGACGGGCCCATTTTCTTTGGCTTGACAGTAAGTGTTAATTGCTTGTTTTTGCATAACTTTTTCAAAAGTTAGATATTTTTATAAACATTCAGGTGATTTTTGCTTGATTGGCTGGTTAATGAATTCCAGCCTTGTGTATTTTTGAATGTGTGATTTAATTTTTTTTTTATGTTTACAGGTGTCACAAATTGGACTGTTTTCTCACCGTACTACAAGGCGGAGTACTACAAAATGTACAAACTGGAAACGTGTAGGCAATGTAGAGACGTATACAAACACTGCACTCCAGGTATGCATTGTTAGTTGTTGCCATGGAGTGTTTTACTTTCAATGATGAATTAAAACATTTAAAAAATAATGAACATTGAAATATTTGCTTTCTTTGCTAACCCACAGGATATGGAGGTCGAGGAAGAAAGGGGGAACTTTTTAGAATAATAAGTGAAGACACCCACCCAGACTTCTGCAGCGAGTTCTGCCAGATCTGTGCTGACCTGGAAGGATGAATATTTAATTGTGAATGTCCGGTGGTTTCCCTGTAATGTTTGTGTCATTTCAGCGTGTGCTCCCAATGTGGGTTTCCTTATGTTTTGCCTTCAAAGTTTCCCTACTGTTTTCAAAATGTCTGTTTTACCTAGTGTGTTAATAAACATGTTTTTATTTTCCTATGTAATTGTGCTGGTAATGAATTTTTCATGCATTTATGTAAGTGAGATGCTCTTATATTATGTAAATTAAGTCAGATTCCCTTGTGAAGTCATTTATAAGTTTAAAACTAGTGCTGCTATAATTTAGTCACTTACAGTTGCATAATCAGTAGTGGAAAAGCACACATATTTTCTACTTGAATTCAAACTTGATTTAATATTACTCAAAAGTAGAAGCGCCTACTTATTAATATACTTAGGTATTTGAAATCAAAGTGCATGTGGACTACTGAGATGGGTAAAAGATCAGCCAATCAAAGAATACATTTCTTTTTAGGAGATATTTATTCTTGCATGTAACAAGGAACCACATACTTTTCAGGGAAGATGAAATGTAAGAATTTTTAATCAATCTTTTTGTTTTGGATTATAATTAAACGCTTTTTCCAAATGAAAAAAGAAAAATCACATTCACACAATGTACAAATTACAATGTTTGTAAATTTTTAAACTTTATTAAATAAGATTAGTTTTCAGCAAGTTTGTTTTTCCGTCAAAAGTCAAATCATCTTCATTTATATAGCGCTTTTAACAGTGTAGATTTGTTTCAAAGCAGCTTTACAGAGATAAACTTATAATTTAAGGAAATGGAGATGGTTTTGGCTTTATAGTGGTTCTTTAATAAAATAATTTTCCAGCTAAAGTTAGTTTTGATTGATTCGCTTCCGTCGCAACGATCATTTGTTATTAAATTAGGGGCGCTAAGACGACACCGTTCTCTCTACACTGACTTTAAACGCGAACCTGTGAGAAACACTAGGAACCTGTCGACCAATCAGAATGCAGTGGGAGGAAATCCGACTCCGCCCCTCGGATCTGGATCCGACTCCGCCCATCGGATCTGGATCCAACTCCGCCCCTTGGATCTTATGTAGGCTACTGCATTGAGGTGCTACTGGTCAAAATGGCTACGAGCCTCAGTGGGCGATCCTTATCGGGAGTGCATGAATGACAACGTGAAGTTGACACTTTTATATGTGCAGAGAACAAATCTGCGGTTGAAATAAATATTTTATTGCGCATGAAAACTCAGTGATAGTGCTTACGAGGCATGGTAATAAAAACATTAGGGGCTTTACCGAAAACATTCGGGGCTTCAGCCCCCTTAACCCACCCCTAGCGCCGCCCCTGGTTAGGCATATACAGTAACGTTAGCCTACTGTCTGTGACGGATTGTCTATATTAGCCTAACGTTACATATAGACATTTTAGTCTCCGAATAATAATTTAAATGGAAACTGAATTTAATTGAATCGAATTGAAATCAACTTAACTATAGATGAATGCTGATGGCACTAACTCCAATGAAATAAATATGAATAATATTTTTTGAAAGGGTTGACAGACACCCCCTGTGAAATAAATCTACTTTATTAGCTACAAAATCTGCAAGTGTTGTCATAATGTAACTTTAGCCTACTAACAGTTTTGAAATGTGAAGTCGCGCCAAAAGACAATGTTGCGCTTCATTTAGGCTTCATTTCAAGCGCCTGTGGCATTCTCAAGGAAACTTTCGAGCTTCACAGTTTCTTCCGCTTTTATTCGGAAAGCCGCGAAGTTCTGTATTGTTTGTTATTTATTATTTCTTGAAGATGCAGAAAGCCTTGAAGACGTATTTTGTAAACATGAACGAGTATCTGGCCAGCATCGGTCTTTACCGAAAAAAGTTGCCTTTAGACGGGTCCTGTCTGTTTCGAGCTGTTTCTGAGCAGGTACATTTTATAGATATATTCCTCAAAGTAATCTCAAACTATACATTTAAATGTGACATTGGGAAGTTTTGAAAGTATGACTTCTCGAAAGCGGTGTATGCTTTAGCATAGCTGGTCAAATGAGTAGCTTGACGACATTTTTATGATTTTCCAATGAAGCACATGTCCAAGTGTTTTGATATATGTTGCTAAACTGATGCTTTGATTTGTTATTAGCTTTATTACTCTCAGAATTACCATCAAAGAATAAGGAAAGAGTGTGTCAACTTCATTAAGGCAAACAGATGCATCTTCGAGCCTGTGAGTGAATTCAAATGACATCAACAGAAACCTTTGTACAAACTGTCATTAAGTTTAAACTTTATAACATGTTGTTTTATGGTTTTACCATGTCTTTCAGTTTGTTCAAGGATCTTTTGAGAAGTATTTGGAACGTTTGGAAGACCCCCAGGTTTGTGTTCCGGGCCTTTCATCTTGCTGCTGTAACTAAAATATTAACAATGCATAGTGTGTTTCATTTTTTTGTATCTTAATGATTAGGCTCGTTTAATGCTTCAAGAATAAGAATAACTAAAACATGGTTATCAGACATGTGGGTACTCATATGAATGTAATGTGCTGTCCTTTAAAATCCCAAATTCAATAGGAAACCACAGGTCAAGTGGGAATAAAAGCACTGTCTTTACTGTACAGGTATTTGCATCTCTCTTTCTTTAATCTTGAGCCTTTTTGTGAAACCGTATTAGTCTGTTAAAGTAGCCATATTAAAGGAATAGTTCACTCAAAAAGGAAACGTATCATTTACTCTTATTCATTTCAAACCCATTCGTCTTTTTCTTCTGTGGAACACAAAAGTTTGATTTCTGCAGGACATCCTAGCTGCTCTCTTCGATGTGACTCCTGTGCTGTATCCCAGGTCACATTGATAGTTTTACGTGATAAACAGACCAAAACTCATAAACTGTTAATCTTCTCATCCACCAAATGTCTAAAACGGACTACAAAAAAATCAATTTTTACCAAAGTCGGTGGTGCTACAATTGATATTTTTAGTGAATGACTTTTGGTTTGTTTCCCACACAAAGCTGTCATGAGGCTTTGAAAGACTTGGAATAAAGTGCTCAAGTTTTGTGGACCGTTTTTATGATGAATGTATTTTGTCATTTTAGTGATTGACTGTCCTAGTTCTCGTTCACTTTCTTTATATCTAAAAGAAGAGCCAGGGCATTCTTAAATTCACCTTTTGTGTTTTGTGCAAGAAAAGCAGTCAAATGGCTTTAAAATAAGACATAGTAGACTATTCCTTTATCTGTTGCAGTACATGTGGACTGTACTTAAGCCTGGAATACACTACACGATTTTTGCCCTGATTTCCCCCCGATTTTACAGTCTGAACAAGTTGAGGAAAGTCAGAGCCAGTCTGCAGATTACAGCTGACAGTTTCCACAGAAAATCACGTAGTGGATTATGGTCACAGACTCTGATTTCTTTAGCTTCAGACTTTGATTCTATCTAGTCGGAGGAGATCAAACATGTTTGATATTTTCAGCCGATTTTAGAACACATGTTTTTATTTGTCATGCGTCTCATAGCAACAAGGCGCACATTTCTGCATGAGTTTGTTGTGATCGGAACAACTTTAAAGTCTGGTAGTGTATGATCCTCAGACACTTAGTGTATGATGCCCATTTTTCCTTTGTCACCATTTATAAAGTCGGTAAGTGTATGATGCCTAGTGTTTTAATCCGTTCAGATTTTAAAAGTTGTGTAGTGTATTCCAGCCTTTATTTGAATACATTCAGATTTAAGATGTGAATGGTCTTTGGCGCAGGCGGTGCTTTGTCATTTACAGGTATCCAGGTAAGCCGCCAACTGAGATTGCAGAGGAGGACAACTTGCCTAAGGTGAGGAATTGGTTCATCTCCATTAGTTCACATTCAAAAGTTCAAGTTCAGTTCTAATTCGGTTTCACTATTATGACCTTTAACTAAATAACCGCAGCTGCCGTTTCACAAAAATAACTCCGTAAACCAAAGCAATTGACACAGCTACTTGTGGAGGTTTTGTTTGCTTACTACTATCTAAACATTTATGAAAGATTTGACACCATAACTCTGAGCAGGAATTTGTTCCATTGATGCCCGGGAAGCTGGACACCTGACTCCAAAAGTTACATAGTGGCCATCAAATGAGAGGGGATCTAGAGGAATCCATCAGCTCTAGATATTTTAGTGCACACGAGTGGGATCAGTTTTTGGTTAGCAGTATTCACACAGTCTTCTGTTCTGGTTCCATCCATCAGCTGATTCTCTTTTGAAATGTGAAGAAATTGCTAAGTTTTATTTGCTTTAGCATTACTTTGTTGATCAAGTACTGTGTAATTTGTGCAGCATTCATTATTTCCCAGCACATTTACCATCTTGAATTCCACCCCACAGATTTTGCTGTGTTGCTCAAACAACGGCCACTATGACATTGTTTACTCCAAGAACTATCCAGTGGATGCTGCAATATGTCAGGGTGAGTTAGCCGTTCATCAAGCCCAAATCATGTGTATCAGGCTAATCCTGAACAATCTCAAACTGTAAACATTTTATATCTTTATTGTAACATCTCTGTACTGGAATGGTGTATGTGCTGCTTTTGTTTTTACAGCGCTTTTGTACAAACTGTTGTACACTTGTGTTCTGGGAGTTGAAGAAGAAGAGCTGCAGGTGGCGCTGGAGGGATTCAAAGGAAGTGCACGACGATACCGAAACAGACAGTCTATGTGCAGTGAGGACGCAGGATACGATACCCCAGAAGACCGCTTTCAGAGGTCTTCTCTTGTTTCCTGTCTTTATTGTAGTCTCTGTCTTCCTTAATGTTTCGTTGTTGTTCTTGCTATCTCTAAAATACAAAGTGTTCTTTCATCATGGAGAAATGTTGAAAGCTCACATGCCTTGAAAGTATTGATTGTAAGCAAATGGTTGACCCCAAAATCACAATTCTGTAATTTATTCATCCTCATGATGTTCAGACTCACGTGAAAGACAAAAAGGAGATGTTTAGCAGAATGTCTTAGCTGTATCTCACTATACAATGAAAGTGAATAAGGTAAGAGGCATCCAAAAATGACAACAAAAAACCACCTGCAGAAGTAGTCCATATAGCTTCTGCAGTTATATCGATCAAATAAAGGCAGCCTTTATTTGATCGATAAAGAGCAATAATATGCAAGTGCTATGACAAGTCTTGGTTAGTACATGCAGTACATGTAGAAAGGATAAAAACATTTTTTATTTGCATTCTTTTCGGCTCATTAAAGATTAATCTTGCAGCCGCATTCTGGATTAATTGTAGAGATTTGATGGAACTGGCTGGAAGACCTGCCAAGAGAGCATTACAATAGTCCAGCCTGGACAGAACAAGAGCCTGAACAAGGAGTTGGGAAGCATGTTCCCAAAGAAAGGGCCTGATCTTCCTTATGTTGTATAAACCAAAGAATTTAGTACTTTGTAAGTTTATGTACTTCGCATGACTTTGTTCCAGAGAAGAATGGGAGTTGGGTTGGCCTAGCTGCTCGGAAGACAAAACCAAAGCTGGAGCGGAGGACCAGAAGGTGACTAAACCATAATTTAAGAGATTAAGATGTTAAACTTGCATTAGTATTTGACAGGATCTCTCTGCTCCAGGCCACAGAAGGGTCAGGAAGACTGGCTCTGCCGTACCATGTACTGAAGGCCTTAGAGCCAGATCTGTACCGCAACGTGGAGTACCACATGTGGCAATACAGCCGCAAAGGTCGGTTTACTTTACCTCAGTTACTTTTTAAAACTTTTTAAATGATTCTTAGCCTAATTTAGTTGTATAATGTGTGCATACTTTTGTGATAATCCTGTGTTATAGAGTTACAGAAGACCGATTACATGGTGTTTGCTGGCAGACAGTATTTCTTAGGAGATAAGTGTCAGGTGGGACAAAACGTTACATCAGGTTTAAATGTTAACAAATTGCAAATTGGCATGCCGTTTTTTTTTTTATTGTCACACCTCTTTTGAAAAAAAAAACACTCTTATTATTGGTTTTTCTATAATGTATGAAATCATTTAATGTCCCTGCAGCCTCTGTCATGTTCATGGTTTTGTTTCCCAGGTCCGCTTAGATCCAAAGGGAAGTACTACAATGCCTTTATTCAAGAAGTAGGGACTCAGACCACTGCGGTGACAGTGTTCATTGAGGAACTTGGGGAAAAGTAAGTTGTCCTTCTATACTTTCTCACAGGCAGACATCCCTGAGAATCTTTAAACATCCGCTTTGATGTTTTAGACACCTGGTTCCCTTGACCAATCTGAAGCCTGGGAACCCTGTGCCAGCCTGGAACATCACACCAAGCAGAAAAGGAAATTCCTACAACCATCGAGAACAGTACAGTAGTAGAGAAATAGGTTTGACTCTTCAACAGCCTTCATTTTTATTTAATTTAGTGGATTGTTACTTGTTTTGTGTAATTAAATGTTTATGTATATAAAACTGCTGAACTTTTATAATGCTAAAACATTAATTTGAATATGCATGCGGTGTTGGTGTTAATCTTAAAATGAACTGCATATAATAATTATGCTTGAAATTAGGACTGTGCAATTAATCGCATGTGATTCTCATGTGCATCTCGTCATTAAAGCCGGCTCTGTGATTGGCGGTGAATCTCAATCACCTGTTTTCAAATGGAGCGGCAGTTAATAGACAGTCATAGTTCACTGACAAGCTACACGATATCACGTTCATAATTGAATATGATTCATCTGCGATATTGAACGCGATATGGCCTAGCTTGTCAGTGAACTACGGTACAGCTCTGTGTATTAACTGCCGCTCTATTTGAAAACAGGTGATTAAGATTTACTGCCAATCACAGAGCCGGCTTTACTGACGAGATGCGCATGAGAATCAAATGCGATTAATTGCACAGCCCTACTTGAAATAATGCTTATATTGTTTATATTATATATCAGACAATGGTAAAATATTGACATGTCATATACGTTGCACATCTATAATCTGATCAGCCACTACATTAAAACCACTGACAGGTGAAGTGAATTGCATTTGATTACATCATTAAAGTGGCACCTGTAAAGGGGTGGGATATATTAGCTGCAAAGTTCCTAAATTTCATGTTTTGGAAGCAGAAAAAATGGCCAAGCACAAAGATCTGAGTGATATAAATTAATTGCCAGCCATGATAGAAAATCGTCCGAGCACAGTGCATGGCATTTTTTTGCATGTGGGGCTGTGTAGCTGCTGACCGATTGGAGTGCCCATGGTGACCTCTGTCCACCACTGAAAGCCCTTACAAATGTACACATGAGCATCAGAACTGGACCATAGAGCAATGGGAGGAGGGTTTCCTGGTCTGATGAATCATTCTTTGATTTTGATCAGATGGATAGCAGCCGGGTGTGTGTATCTTACCTGGGCAACAGGTTGCATTATGGAGAGAAGTTAGGCCGTTGGAGGCAGTGTTATGCTCTGGGCAATGTTCTGCTGGGAAACCTTGGGTCCTGGCATTCACATGGATGGTATTTTAACATTTACCACCTACCTAAAGATTGTTGCAGACCGTGTACACTCATTGCAATGGCGTTTCCTATAAGCATTGGTCTCTTTCAGCAGGATGATGCACCTTGCCACACTGCAAAGATTGTTCAGGAGTGGTTTGAAGAACATAAAAGTTCAATGTGTTGTCTTGGCCTCCAAATTTCCCTGATCTCAATTCCTGGCCCAACAAAGCTGATCCATGGAGGCCTGCCTCAAAACTTGCAGGATTTAAATGATCTGCTATAATGTTTTTGGGGCTAGATAGTTACCACACATTTTCAGAGGTCTTGTAGAGTGAATGCATTGACTGTTTAGCAGCATAAGGGGGACGGACAGAATATTAGGCAGGTGGTTTTAATGTTGCTGCTGATCATTGTGTAGATCTGGTACTGGTCGATACCAGAGTTATCAGCAGAACACATGAACAGATCAGATTGCATATTGAGTCATGAAAGTTTTCCTCTTTAAAGACCCAGAGATGCGCAGAGGGCGACGGTACTTCAAGAAACCTTGTGGTAAGGAGATGTTAAGTCAAGTCACCTTTATTTATATAGCGCTTTTAACAATACAAATTGTAACAAAGCACTGCACAATATCAAAATTGTGTCAATAATGTAAAATGACAGGATTTAACACTCAATTATCAGCTGAATGCATTTCATTATTGAATTTAGTAATGGCATTGTCCAGCTCAGTTCAGTTTAAATAATATCTGTGCAATCAAGTCGATGATTTTGCTGGAAATGAAGTGTCCCCAACTAAGCAAGCCAAATGTTGATGGCAGTGTCTTTCAGTCGTCCTCAACCTGGCTTACCTCCCCGTCTGCAGCCTGGGCCAGGAAACAATTATCCTGTCCGTTCTCCAGGGATACACGGTCCTGCTCCACCGCCTGCAGGTCTGGCCTGTGAACACTACCGACCCCACTATCCACCTAGACCACCACGGGGCTACGCCCCACCGAGGTTAGACACAAAATCATATACAGATGCGTATTCAATGTTCTATCTTCTAAATGTATGTCCTGTCCTTACTCATTTGGTAAATCAGTTTTGTTTGGGGTGTTTTTTTTCTTCACCGTGTGGTTTTTGGTCAGAAGTTCGACCCGATTCCTGAACAGGCACCATCTTATTGGACCAGACCTAGCCTGTTATCCCAGCAAGCGCTGCTACCAGAGTTTTGATAACTACTCATTCGGGTCTCGGTAAGAAAACATTTACCTTAACATCCACATCAGAAATGTATAATTCTAGAAATGTCACAAACTTTAATGAACCTGTGATCGATACGGTCTCTTTGATATAATGTATTAATATATTTTGTTACTGGGTATTTTTATTGTATTTAGTTTTCAACTTTTGAAAATGAGGAATTTAGACTTTATGAAAGGGTTTTACAAGTGCACTTTTTGCTTCGTGTTTCCGGTTGAAACAAGAATAATTTGTTTTTAAAGTCTCTACCCCTTAGTTTACCTAACAAAACTACATTTGACAGCTTGTTGCACAGAAAATGGCAATGAAGACATTTTTCCAAATTATTTCCAGTTTCTTAAAAAGCTAAGAAATCTGAATGCTTATGCTATCAAAGACTGTGACCGTGTTCTTGGTTTGGCCAGTAAAAATAGTAATTACAATACTCATTTCTCACTAGAAATATTTGGAAGGTTGGGCAAAACTATGCATTTATACAAAATGACTAGCCTCAGCTTTTTCAGCTACTGAAATCATGGTCCTTTGTGTAAAATTGTGTTGTCTGAATCCATTGTATCGGTTTTCAATATCGCAAGATATTTCAGTTGAATCTTGTTTTCTCTGCAAAAACTTTGTCAGCAGCTGAATAAAAGGAGTTAAATTGTGTATGCATAGGAGTCTTCGGCGGCAGATGCACTCTCTGAATAAAGAGTGTCTGAGCTATGTTCCTGAGCAAGGAGAGGAGACCCAAGACATTGAGGGAAGTATCACCTTCTATGAAATTGAGGAGACTGATGAGAGTGCCTTCTCGCCAATACCAGTGAGACACCCAGTTCTACTTCAGTAACAGTTGGGAGTAATAAGGCCTGTTCACACACAGAACGATAACTACTTATATTAGCATCTGCACAATACCATTATGTTTGTTAAAAGCATAAACTACAGTTATGTCATGTTGCTTGAAATGCTCAAGCTCTTTAAAGTCTGGTGGATTCCCTATTCATCTAATATTAGAACCATCATTAAAACATAGTTTTTGTCCTTTATGTGAACTGGCCTTTTAGGCTTTGATGCTAAGATCACCGTTCTGTCTGTTTTACTGTGCGCATCTGAAGGGTCAAGCAGTCTCCAACCCCATGGTTCCAGGGGCCACTGCTTACTGGGTGCCAAGAGTTCCCAGTCCAATTCCTCCCTCAAGCAAACAGCCCATGACATCATCAGAGGAGGACCCTGATGAGAGGAGTAATGCTGGCGACCAAGGTACAGACTAAATGTTCCATAGCTCAGTGTGAAAACCAGATGAGCTGACAGCTACCCACATGATCAGTTATCTATATCAGGAGTTCTCAAAGTGGACATGGACACCTGCGGGGGTCTATGACCCATAGCCAGGGGGTCCGTAAGATCATTTTAGTGCCCTATTTGGTAAACATACAGAATCAAGTCAAAAATTATTTACTCTATAGCATGTTTTTGCATGCAAATTTGTGATAAATTAATCAAACTTATGGCTGTACATTTTGATCAAATTGCAAAATGCACTACTGACTGTGTGAATGTTAAACTGCTAAAAGACTGCTTAAGTCAATTTGTACATAAATCCAGAAAAATTAAACGACAAACACAGATTTAACAATAAATAAAATGGAAAACACTGAAATTGGAAACAATAAAACAGATTTTGAGGAAAACAAATAATCTGGTTTCATAGGGCCCTAAAAATGTCAATGTTGTTACATTTCTAATAAATTGTATAATTAGACATGCTGTTTTTATTATTACAGTTTAATTTAACCTTTAAAAAAACTTTACAAAAATATTAAAATAGAAGTTCCAGTGGCAAATAGTTCTAAGAGTACAAATTGTAGTGATCTTATGCTTAATCACGGTTATAATTCTAATGTGGTCTTTGGAAAATAGTCTCACCTCATCTACATAAACGGCATTGTTAGTACTTCCACATCGTTAATACTAGTGATCGACCGATATTGATTTTTTATAACCGATACCGATTATTTGTACGTTTATGTACCCGATAACCGATATACAGAACCGATATTTCTTTACTGTTCTAAAGTAAATAAATAACAGAGTAGGCTTGCCGCGATAGACGTGATGACGGTTATACCGGTGTTAAGCCACAACACCTTTACGTCACTTGCTCACCGTGGCACCGTCATTTAAATTGTTTTTATAGTAATACAAATAAATTCGTTCAGTTAGAGGACACTACAATTAAAACTGAAATGAGAGTCTTGCATCACAGCAGTCTAGGTCTGCATTGACGGCTGTCCCGACCAGATTTCTTACATCGCGGGATTAATTTCCCAAATACAATGGGGTAACGGTCGGTAACTCTGGCGCAATTTGAATTTGAGCGGTGGTCTAATGTTATCCCGTTCCCGAGGTCCTTTCAGAACAGTATATCTGCGCTTTATTCTTATCAATCAGTTCAGCCTACGCTCGGACCATTATGCGCGCGCTGCACACATGGACCAGTGCTTCGTTTTATTGTCTGTGCACAGCATGTGCAAAGATGCTCAGAGCAAGGTAGCAAATATAATTAATATACGGCTCTCAGACAGAAAAGGCAGGTTGTGATGAGTGACAGAGCAGAATAAGTATGGAGCAGGTCTGGATGTGCTGTCCTTGAAGGACGTGCAATTCTCTTTCCTTTTTTATTTTATTGTATTATGCTTATCAGAGGTGGAAAGAGTACAAAAATATTGTACTCAAGTAAAAGTACCATTACATTACTGAAATTTTACTTAAGTACAAGTAAAAGTACCAGTCTAAAAATATACTCAAGTAAAAGTAAAAAGTAGCTCATTTAAAATTTACTCAGAGTAAAAATTACTTAGTTACATTTGAACAATGGGAGGGAGGAAAAAATGGGACCAAAGGTGTCGAACTCAGTACCTGGAGGGCCACAGCCCTACACAGTGTAGATATTACCCTAATTAAACACATCTGATCCAGCTAAACTAATCATTTATGCTTATTTGAAAACTACATGTATGTGTGTTGGAGCAGGGTTGGAACTAAACTCTTTAGGGCTGCGGCCCTCCAGGAACTGAGTTTGACACACCTGGGATATGGGCCTATAAATCTCAAACTAGGTGTTTTTAATTAAAGGAATCGGTTAATTAGAATAATAAGACATTTGGGCTGTTACCAGGGAAATTAAATCAGTATCAACAAAATTAATCTTTGCGATGCAGAGGAAATGCAGAAGCTTCATCTGAAGTGGCGTAGATGTATTACACACTGACATGAATGCATTTAGCCTGCCGTTACAAATGCAGAAATAATGTTTAGATAAATAAGACATAAAATGTGACCCTGAACCACAAAACCATAAGGGTCCATTTTCCAAAATTGTGATTTATACATCATCTGAAAGCTGAATAAATCATATTTCCATTGATGTATGGTTTGTTATGATCGGACAATATTTGAAAATCTGGAATCCGAGGGAGCAAATAATCCAAATATTGAGAAAATCTCCTTTAAAGTTGTTCAAATTAAGCTCTTAGTTTTGATATATTTACAGTAGGAAATTTACAAAATATATTAATGGAACATTATCTTTACTTAATATGCTAATGATTTTTGGCATAAAAGAAAAATGTATAATTTTGACCCATACAATGTATTGTTGGCTATTGCTACAAATATACTCCAGCGACTTAAGACTGGTTTTGTGCTCCAGGCCAGGGTCACAAATGTTAAATAGTCATTTGAAATTAAAAAATCTAAAGATACTTTAAATGTTAAATTAGAACCACCAGTAGGTGTCAGCAAGTCACTCATAAGTGAGTCATTGCGATTGAACAGAATCATTTAAACGGTTAATTCAAGGAATGAAACACGTCATTGCTCAGAGTCAGAGACGCAAAACCGTGTATGGTGGCTGTGTTTGGAATTATTTTTGTTGTCGAAATAGAGCAAAAACAGGCAATATGGTGTCTAAAACACAAGTCTCTTAATTAACTTCTTGTTTTTTGAACTGTTGTAAAAAGCAAAACTACAGGCCTAATAATTGTGATTTTTTTTTTGAGAAAAACGGCATTCTTCATGTGATGTTGACTTACTATATTAAATTATATAAATATATACATTTTCTGCTTCTATATCTTCAATTTAGTGATCATTCTAAATGCATTTTAACAGACTGAATCACGCAGTGAAAGAAAGCAGTCCAGATGCACGTGGACTAGTCTAATCTAACGTTACTAGATTTCACGACACACTGTTTAGAGTGATTTGTTTGGTTTTTGGCAAAATACTGATAATCGCACATCGTTAAAACAACAATTACTATATTATCTCAGATGATATTGCACACCCTGCACCACTGTCTTTTTGGCTCATTTGTGCAAAACCTTTTGCTAAACCGTCAAAGCTTCATTTTAACCACCAATGCAATGATGTAAGTATTTACCTTATCTCTACATGCTTGCGAAGGGCGATGTCAATATATTTATAAGCTGCTAGTTCGGTCTCCCGAGGCAAACACAGTTTACACTGCATAATAGAGCATGAATATATGGCCAGGGGTTCACTTCATTTCCTTCGAGTTCAACTTCAGCAGAGTACGACGGGGTCTGGTTTTCAGCTGGGTCTGCAGCATTAACGCCTGTCTTGTTCGTCTGCATCTTTCTTGTGATTTTTAGCGCCAGTTTCTTCTTCTGCCCATTATTTACTGCAGTTGTTTCCACTGAGCGATTTTTTTTTTACTCAGTAACGAATGTGTTTTAAAATGTAGCGAAGTACAATACTTAACACAAAATAAACTTAAGTAAAAGTAAAATTACAGATTAAAAAAATTACTTAAAAAAGTACAAGTACACAAAAAAGCTACTCAATTACAGTAACGCGAGTAAATGTAATTCGTTACTTTCCACCTCTGATGCTTATCATATCATTTTAAATGACAGCCTGTGTGGAATTTTTTTATTTTTTTCTCTGCTGCACTTTTCACTGTGTTAACAGCAAGATGTTAAATTAATTTAGTATTTTGACAAGTCTAATAAAATAGCTATCAGGCTAAACCTACATTTCTTTCCTATTGTGTTGTAGGCTGAATGTTAGCCTAAACAATTTGTATCCTGACAAAACGAATAAAAATAAGGATTACAATTTTGATATAACTTTTTTTTCCCTCTCTGTGACACTTTATTCCCTGTTGGCAGCAAAATGTTATTGACATTTATCAGTCAATAAATTCAAGACTCTTGACAAGACAAATAAAATAAATTTTGTGCAGACTACACTTTTATTTGTTGGCTTATCTCTCTTTCTTTTCAGCAGATATGTGAACAAACAGTGAATATATCGCGGATGAGTGCAGAATAAAACCTAAAATAGTCCCGCGCAGACCTCTGCATCACAGATCAGATTTCATTTATCACGTGAAGAGAGATGACTGACAAGAAGAGTGATGCGACACAGACAAGAAGAGTGATGCGACACAGACAAGACGATGCGGAAGAGTTTCGAAACCAAATGTAAAAGCGCCCGTTTTAAGCCTGTTGACTTCTGAGTCTGACATTAATCTTAGTCTGGGAGAAAACTCACTGAGATCTACCAAGTGAAAAGTAAATAAATGACAAAATACATATTAAATTAATAATTAAAAAGGCTTGTTGTGATGTATATTTATGTTGCATTAATTTAATAATAATAAATAAAATAGTGTTTTATTATTATTCACTATTCACGTTGCTGTATTCAACTATATACTGAGCTGTATTCAAGCAGAAATATGATCGAGAGCACACATACACGGTTCGTTTGCGCATCATTTATAACGGACATAACGCGCGCCTAATGCAGATCATGTCACTGTAATCAGCTTTACCTTGATTACAAAACTTGCCCATCCAAACTTGTGTGTACCAGTGTGACCCTGGCTTCTTTTATCCAGCGAGAGCTGTAGTTTGTGTATCATGTTCTCATACAGCGGCTTTGAGCCGCCGTTCAGTCTGTATTCACAGCGCCATGAGAACCGTATTTCTCCTCCTAAACCCAGAATATGTAGAGAGGTGGTACTGTTATTTATTTATAGGCTATATATTTTTTTACATTACTTAACATGCGAGTCATAGTATTAGTGAATGTATTATATTTGAGTTTTATCTCTCGCCCCCCTGGTTGAGAAACACTGACCTAAAGCGTGAGCGATCTATTACCCCTGATCTAAGTGATAATGTAAAAAAAAAAAAAAAAAAAACATTCGTTTTTCATTCATTTGGTTCCACATTATTTGCTGTTTTTTATTTTAAACACTACTTGACGCCGAATTGCTGCTGATATTAAAGTCAAAATAAAACGCGCACGGCGCTTACAGGCTATTTAAAACCTAAGGAAAGCGACGAAAACTCAAACAAAATATCAACTTCATTTTAAACTTTCTCCCCTGAAGTCCACACTGCCAAATCGTCACATTTCCATAACAAGATCAACAATGCTCCAGATATGCGTAATCTCTTCAGAACATTTAATTCTCTCCTCTGTCCCCCTTCACCACCTCCCACCACGTCTATAACAGCTGATGACTTTGCAACTTTTTTTTACAAACAAAACTAAAACAATCAGTAGTCAGTTTTCACCTCCACTCACACAGAACCCCCAACCAACTAGATCCACTGCTCAAACTCCCATCTTCTCCTTCTGTCCCCTCACTGAGGCGGAAGTATCCAAACTTCTCCTCTCCAGCCATCCTACAACATGTTCTCTAGACCCTATCCCCTCACACCTTCTCCAAGCAATCTCTCCCGCACTCCTACCAGCACTCACACACATTATCAACACATCTCTCCTCACAGGCATCTTCCCCACTGCATTCAAGCAGGCTCGGGTTACCCCACTGCTCAAAAAACCTACATTAAACACTTCTCTTTTAGAAAACTACAGACCTGTCTCTCTCCTTCCATTCTTTGCCAAAACACTCGAACAAGTTGTCTTTGACCAGGTCTCATTGTTTCTTTCACAGAACAACAAACTGGACGTTAACCAGTCAGGTTTCAGGAGTGGCCATTCAACTGAGACTGCGCTACTATCGGTCACTGAAGCCCTGCGAATTGCAAAAGCCAATTCCAAATCATCAGTCCTCATTCTGCTGGATCTGTCTGCCACTTTTAACACTGTCAATCATCAGATCCTCCTGTTCATCCTCTCATCTCTGGACATCACTGGGATTCCACTTCGCTGGTTTGAATCCTATCTCACTGGTCGGTCTTTCAGGGTGGCCTGGGGCGGGGAGGTATCTAAAGCACATCAATTGGTCACTGGGGTTCCCCAGGGCTCGGTTCTTGGACCCCTCCTCTTCTCCACATACACTACATCACTGGCTCCCATCATACAGGCACATGGCTTCTCCTACCATTTCTATGCTGATGACACACAGCTGTATCTCTCATTTAGACCAGATGATCCAACGGTAGCTGCACGGCACTCAGGCTGCCTGGCAGACATCTCGGCATGGATGAAAGAACACCACCTACAGCTCAACCTGGCAAAGACTGAGCTTCTTGTCTTCCCTGCAACTCCAACTCTACAGCATGATTTCACGATTCAGTTAGTTTCATCAACAATTACCCCATCAGCTTCGGTCAGAAATCTTGGTGTAATCTTCGATGGCCAGCTGACCTTCAAAGAGCACATTGCAAAGACTGCTCGATCTTGCAGGTTTGCACTTCACAACATCAGAAAGATCAGGCCCTTTCTGACAGAGCATGCTGCACAACTTCTTGTCCAGGCCCTTGTCATTTCTAGACTGGACTACTGCAATGCTCTTCTAGCTGGACTTCCATCAAACACAATCAAACCTCTACAAATGATTCAGAATGCAGCGGCACGACTGGTCTTCAACGAGCCCAAAAGAGCTCATGTTACACCTCTCTTTGTGTCCTTGCACTGGCTACCAGTTGCAGCTCGCATCCAGTTCAAGACACTGATGCTTGCATATAGAACAACCACAGGCTCAGCACCCACCTACTTCCACTCACTATTACGAATTTACATCCCCTCCAGAAGCCTGAGATCTGCTAGTGAGCGACGCCTCGTGGTACCATCACAGAGAGGCTCAAAATCACTCTCCAGAACATTCTCGTTCACCGTTCCTGGCCGGTGGAATGATCTTCCCACCCCCATCCGGAATGCTGGATCCCTGTCAATCTTCAAGCAACAACTGAAAACTCATCTCTTTCAACTCTACTTGACTACTTAAAAAAAAATGATTTTTTCAAAATCATCATCTTTCTCTTTATCTTTCTCTCCTTCCCTTGCTAGCTTGAACTTATTTGAACTATGCCTGAGACTTGGTGTTATTGGCACTTCCTCTGTATGCTTGCCTTTACAAGATTAATCGCTTTATGTACTCCCCAATTGTAAGTCGCTTTGGATAAAAGCGTCTGCTAAATGACTAAATGTAAATGTAAACTACAGTTTTAGGTTTATAAGCTGTTTAATAGGCTAAAGAGTGAATAATAATTCACTGGATAATGTTAATTCCCTGAATAATATTCTCTGGAATATTGAAATAAGCTATAACAAACAAAACATCGTATTTTATTGCTTAAATGGCATGTTTTATCAGAATTATTTTAAAAAAATTGTCTAAATTATGAAAACTGCTGACAGCACGGTTTATCTTTTTACACAGAACTATACTCAAACTGCGATCGCTTGCGGAGATAATAAATCATTAATTTAGATAGAGATGTATTTATTTAGATGTTTATTGGTGAAACAATGGTTCTATAGTAAAATGTTAATATAATTTTGCTTGTTTCAAACGAGTGAATCTTGTATAAAGTTACATACGGTTGTCGTGCTGGAGCTTCTCCTGAGTAAACAGTGTCCACTGCTCCAGGTGTGTGTGTGTGTGTGTGTGTGTGTGTCCACTGCTCCAGGTGTGTGTGTGTGTGTGTGTGTGTGTGTGTCCACTGCTCCAGGTGTGTGTGTGTGTGTGTGTGTGTGTGTGTGTGTGCTTGGATGGGTCAAATGCAGAGAACAACATTTCACTGCTGGTCATACTCTGTATAATTCTGTATGTAAAAAAAAAAAAAATCTAAACCGATGTTTTTTGTTTACTAAACCGATTATGGTAAAATGCTTAAATATCGGGACAAATATCGGTCAACCGATATATCGGTCGATCTCTAGTTAATACTGGTATATTGTGATGCCTCTAGTCATCAATATTTGTGGTATAATATATTTTTAATAAGATGTAAGTTAACTATGAATCATAGACTCTTTCAGTGCCCTTCGCTCAGGTATTGCTTTTTTGCTTCTCCATGTTGTCAAATCTGGCTCTGATAATTGGGTAAGCGCATTTCCTCATTTATTCTTATTAATAGATTTTGCACAGTGTCATCTTCCATTTTAGTATTCAACCAGGTCTGACATTCAGTTCTCTATTCACCACTTCAGACAAAGGCCATGATGAAAAAGAATTAGACACTATTCAGGTCCCCCAAGTTGAAACTCATGCTTGCAATTGATCTTGTCATATATATTTGGTAAAAACTGATGGTAATGAGTTGCACATTATAACCAACAATAATTCAATACAAATTCAATGCAGCAGACTTATTTTTTTTTTACGCTAAAGCTGAAAAGTGGAAGTGCGCAACCATTTTAAAAGTGCTGTCTTGGTAGGCAGCTCAACGGGCTTTGACACAGCCCATATGTGATATGATGGATGGCGGTTAATTATAACTGTTTGTCCTGACTAGGTGAATACTCTGAGGAGTACATCTACTCTGCCGCAGGTTAGTTCATTAACCGCTACATTATTTCAGTGAAACTTCAGCTTTATACTCTTGTCATGATATCTTGTGTGCACTGATATTAAAAACATATTTCTGCATTGTAGAGGCAGGATATCAGAGTCCATCGGTGTATGCTGCAGCAGCAGAGTCTACCACCAATCTGGTACGGTCTTTCAAACTTCTTAATTTGTCAAAAATGTCCACCAAAATGCTAATACTGGAGCTGACAAGAGTTCCAGTGGGAGAATGTACATTAACAATTATGCATTTAGCAAACGCTTTTATCCAAAGGGACTTACAGTGCATTCAGGTTATACAGGTGCTGGTCATATAATTAGAATATCATCAAAAAGTTGATTTATTTCACTAATTCCATTCAAAAAGTGAAACTTGTATAATGTAAACATTCATTCCACACAGACTGATATATTTCAAGTGTTCATTTATTTTAATTTTGATGATTATAAGTGACAACTAATGAAAACCCCAAATTTATTATCTAAATTAGAATATTACTTAAGACCAATACAAAGAAATGATTTTTAGAAATCTTGGCCAACTGAAAAGTATGAACATGAAAAGTATGAGCATTCAAATTTTTTTCTTAATGCTGTGTTATAAAATTTAATTTCATATTAATTTAATATGAAGCTATTATTTCAGCCCCGGGAATTATACATTAAATATTCAATATTGCTTGGTTAAAAGTAATATTAATATTTAACTTATTTATACTGTATTAAGTGGTCGTCCACCGATCACTAACCTCAGCATATCCTGTCAAATTCGAGCTTAGGTAGCTTTCTCTTTTATGGCAATGAGGATAAAACTTGAAAAATCATGTTCCAGAGACAATTCTTTATAAAATGAAACAAGGTTTATCCGTAATACTGCTATTCTAACATAAACGGATTAACTAATAATACACAAACATACACATGCATAAGGGATTTTGGTGAGTAAACTCCTAAAGTTAAAATTAGCCCTTTTAGCTGTTTTAACGCTTGACTCAACCGGAAAAGATCACGACAGATGCCTTTGCTCTGTTACTGCTCTCAGATCAGATTTTACCAGTTCAATCAGCAATATAGATTTAGTTAATGATACTTGCTTTGTTGATAAGCAGGCTGGATGTTGGTTTCGTTTTCTTCAAATGTGTTGCTCTGGTCTTTTGTCCTCGGAGACCACGTGGGTTGGTTCGTACTTCTTCGGGTGCTCTCGTGTGGAAACACGTGATATGTGGATGCTGCCGCGTGACGTCACAGAAAAGCTCTCCTATCGTCTGCAAGCGTTGAGTTCGTTGTTCTTTGATGTTATGCCTTCTATCCTTCGATTTCGACTAGATGGTTGGTTTAGTCGGTATCGAGGCCAGAGTCCAAGTAAGAGCGCGAGCAGGCAGAGAGTCTTCAAGAGAGTTGAAATAGGGGTCCTACCCAGTCTATTTGGAGGTCCGACCATGGGAAGGTCATTCCTTTCCTTTGCAGTGGTGCTCGGTGGTTTGTATTTGCCGGTTGGAACTGGCAACACACCAGGCATCCTTTAACGTATTCTGCTACGTCTTGCTGCATGCCAGGCCAGTATGCCATTGCTTGAGTGTTTCATAGGTGGCCTTGACTCCGTGGTGTCCTGCGCATGGTGCATCGTGTGCGTGTGTCAACATCATCCCCCTTTGGCCATGAGGGACTACGAGCCTTGGAGCAGTGGGTGGCTCAGGGACATACGTGAGGACACCGTCTCGTAGATGCAGCATGTGCTTGATCGAATGGAGCGTGCGGAGTTCGGAGGATGTTTGTAGGTCCGAGGTGGAAATGGGATTTTCCAAGGGGTCGGACAGGTGTGCCACTATGGTCTGTATTGCTGAGTCCATATGTTGGAGGGTGAGGAGGTCCTCAGCAGCGAACTGAGGCGATAGGGAGATGTGGGAGGAGGCAGGTGTGTGCCCACTCGTGGCACTTTGGCGGCGGGTCACCGTTGCCACAGTAGGGTGGGGTGGGAGGGCATGAAATGTCCAGGACTCTCCCTGTAATGCCCCTGCTTTGGCGAGGGCATCGGTTTGGTCATTTAAGTCTTTGTCTTGTCCTGGTTGACGTGAATGACCTCTGACCTTTTTCCAATAAATTTCAGTGACGATGGCGTCGCTTGCTTGGAAGAGTTCCTGGTGCTTGACAGGCTTGTTGTTAGCTGTCTTGAATCCGTTCCTTTTCCATCCAGTTAGATGGCATATGAAACTTAGACGGGCATAGTTCGAATCGGTACAGATGAGGAGTTCTCTGATTTTGTGGGTTGCAGCCAATTGTAGTGTGATGAGGATGGCTGCTATTTCTGCATATTGGCTTCTCTGCATACTGTAGCTTGTCTGCACGGTCAGCGAAGTCCTCTTTAACCCGCTGCATTTCGTGGCTGGTAGCTGTTAGAGTATCTTTTAGCCTGTTGATCTCCTCCTCAGCACCTTGCTCCACCTCATCGGTCCCTTCCTGTCGTACCTGAGCTTCACGTTCCAGCTGCTCTATGCGTCGTTGTGCGCTTGTCAGCTCCTGCTGGCGTTGTGCGGCGTGCTTGTCGCTCAGTTTGAGGGTGGCGATGAGCGTGTGACTTAAAGAACCGGTGATCTTGGCTAATTCTTTGTGACTGTAGTTTTGACTTGGGTCTTGTCTCATAATGCTTGCGATGTTGTCATCTAATTGATCCTGTGTCTGATGTTGGAGTGCTTCAGCAGCTTTAGGGAGGATGCTGTCGGTTGTAACACTTAGCCACATTTCAAGTCCTTCCCAGTGACCGACATGTTCTGTTTTGTGAGACATGTTCTGGGGGTCAGGGAGATCTTGGACCGAACTGACACAGACCTTGAATAGGAAACAAAGCAAAAACAAAACACAAACAAAACAAACAGGGGTGTAAATGTGCACAGTGTAGTGTATGCTAGTGTTGAGTGTGTCTCTGTGTTTGTGGTCCTCTGGCAGGTGCTTTTAATTCGTAGTCTCTGCAGATAAATTATTGGGCACACATAAGTGCAGCCCAGCTGGGAAGCAGAGAAAGAAAAACACACAAACAGAATGGGTACACAAGGACAATAGCACTAAACAGATCTCTCTTTTAATAGCAGATTTTCTTCTTTTCGCTTTGTTAAGTCTGATTCAGAAGGACGCTTCTAATCAGAGGATTGTAGGCGAGATTTTCTCTTTTGTAATAAGACTGTTATTGCTATTCCAATTTTCTCCTTGATGGAGGAAAACAACAGCAATGACAGTACTTGTCCCTTAATGGCAGGATTTTACACCGCAACGCTGGTCAGCGTGTGTCGCGCGTGTTTAAAAATTTTGCCGATGTCTATCTTTTCATTGCACCTGCTTTAACTGGGAGGGGTAGGATTTCACAATAGAGGGTAAATGGTAAACAGTTTGAATGTAGTTCTCAAGTTTCATAAACATCTGTTCAATTGTGACATTTCGCTCTATTCGTGATCTTCCCCTGGCCAAGTCTTAAGCAAACAAGTCAAATTAGAAGTTAGTAACAGGGAGAAAAGAAAAGAGAAATTAAGATTTATTCCCAAGATTTAAAACTAATACGTTGGCACAAGGTGGTGCTGTTGAGTCGATATGCTTAGGTTGGTTTGGCTGTTTACAGGGTAAACAAACTGACCTAAGTTGAGGAAACCTTAATTTCCCTTTTGGGGTTTTCTAATTAGAAGGTTGCGTTTTATGCTCCAGATTGGTGAGAAGTGACTTTGATTGTATGGTGTCATGGTCACTTCTCCAACACAACACTAGGGGGAGCACTATCTACTCTCAGGCCTAAGTAAAGAGGACTTTATTAAATTTTAATTTAATAAAGTTATTTAATTCAAGTTTTTTTTTTTTTTTTTTTTTTTTTTTTTTTTATCAGATCACCTAAGGAGATTAAGTCTGGCTTACAGGTAGAGCCAGATTTGTGTCAAGTCTGAAATTAGAATTCAAATTAGAATTTGTGGTTTCTAATTAATTTTATGATGTTATAATTAAAATTGATAGGATCACTCAGGATTAGAATTACAAGAACAATCTACAATTGAATTGAAAACCCAATAGCGTTGCAATATGTAAACAGGAAGTGTAATTAATTATTAAATGTAATTAGAATTCCCAAATTCATAATTAATTATGAAATTAAATTACAGCTTCCAAATCACTAGTTTCGGATTCCTATAATAGTAATTAAAATAATTTTCAACTTACTCATTCCTCATTGTCATTAACATCAAACCAAATTAATCTGTATCCTGATTACTTGTAAACGAAATTACAAATTTCTGGCCCTCTTGATAATAATTTAGGTTTTACAGTAGTGATCACATTATAAGAGCGTTTTGATTCATAAATGGATACTGTTGTTGCTGGAAGCAGGAATTAAAATTATTTTATTTAAATGAAATTAATTGCAAATTTGCAATTAATTCTGACATTCAGTTAACAATTAAAAATTAATAGCGCTTATCCATTGATGTGTTTTAAAATCATAAAAGCCATTATAATTGAATGGAATCAAACTCACCATATTATCAAGGTAATGAGATAATACTGAATTATCTTCTATTAAAACTACCAACTATTCAACTGGTACCCACAAAACGTAAGATTTTAATCAACAGTATATTAAACCAACCTGTGAAATTGTTAAACTGATGATTGGGAATAACATTAACACAGCCAGCTTATCAACATATGTTAGTCTGTTAACTGGGAAAATAGAGAGAGAGAGCAAACGGAAAATGTGAGTGGCTTTTTCACACCCACCCCCTGCATTCACTCATATGCAAACTCTCTAAATGCTATGTGCTAATTACTAGCCGTAAGGCAAACCGCATTGCATTTGCTACGATGCTAAAACTTCTTTGTTTCAGTTAGCTTGTATCGCGCTAGTGCTATTCATTTACACGTGGCTGAATCTCCACTAGTAAACTGCTCCGGATCTAGCCTCTGAAGACTTCCTGGCTAAGCTCACCAGGGTGGCTCACACAGGTTGCTATGGTGACTCACACCCGTTGCATGTAAACCTGTTCACGCCTCAACCAACAAGCCTTGTTCAGAGGTGAACCTTTATAGCACATACAATCTCACTCGTTCAGGCCGAGCTACATTATTCTATGGATTAATTATAAATCCTCAAAGCCTCGGCGGGCTATGCTGATATCTGTCCGTTTAGACAGCACCCAAAAACAATTCGATCGATTGCAAATATTCTCCCTTTCTCAAAACGACTGGCCACTCCTTTGAGCGCTGTGCGTTTGAATTTCACTCGTGTGACATCAAATACTGGCTGAGAATTTATTAATTAGCTACTTTAATATTCTTACAGCCGGGAGAATAACATTATAGCTGAGTTTGAAAGTGGGACACGCACTTACAAATCAAACTATACGGGCCTTAAATCAGAGCAAACGAGGAACACGCTCATTTGTCTCTTTATGCGCTTTAGAGCGACTTTTTACTGCAGTTTATTTTCTTCTCAACGAACTCGAGTTAACAAATACCCTCATTCAAAATGCACTGTGTTTTACAAACAAGAATGCAATACCACAAATAACCGCTTTTTCCTGTATTTACTCAATTTTTCCGGATAAAAGTGAGAAATACCCTATTGTCTCTGGTTTGATTTTCAGATTAATCCCTAATTTGCCAGCTGTTTTCCTCCACCATTCTGTAATAAAATTTTATATGAAGCTATTATTTCAGCCCGGGAATTATACATTAAATATTCAATATTGCTTGGTTAAAAGTAATATTAATATTTAACTTATTTATACTGTATTAAGTGGTCGTCCACCGATCACTAACCTCAGCATATCCTGTCAAATTCGAGCTTAGGTAGCTTTCTTTTTATGGCAATGAGGATAAAACTTGAAAAATCATGTTCCAGAGACAATTCTTTATAAAATGAAACAAGGTTTATTCGTAATACTGCTATTCTAACATAAATGGATTAACTAATAATACACAAACATACACATGCATAAGGGATTTTGGTGAGTAAACTCCTAAAGTTAAAATTAGCCCTTTTAGCTGTTTTAACGCTTGACTCAACCGGAAAAGATCACGACAGATGCCTTTGCTCTGTTACTGCTCTCAGATCAGATTTTACCAGTTCAATCAGCAATATAGATTTAGTTAATGATACTTGCTTTGTTGATAAGCAGGCTGGATGTTGGTTTCGTTTTCTTCAAATGTGTTGCTCTGGTCTTTTGTCCTCGGAGACCACGTGGGTTGGTTCGTACTTTTTCGGGTGCTCTTGTGTGGAAACACGTGATATGTGGATGCTGCCGCGTGACGTCACAGAAAAGCTCTCCTATCGTCTTGAAATATGCTCTGGAATGTAGAATTAGAGGTGTCTCTGGCTTTCCTGGAGACGTTCGTACCCTTGCACGAAAGTTAGTGATGGGATCAGTTGACCTTCTCCCTTTTGCAGAGAGGGAGGACTTGAGGAATAATTCATATCTGTTGCTGGGTGGAATTCTCTGTGTGTGTCTTTGTGCCGACGTCGCACTACAGCTGTAAACTCTTATAATATTATTGATTCCAATTAACAACAAAGCCCAAACTATTCAATTTAATTGCTTTTTTTAGATCTAATAATAAACATTCACAAATAAAAAAAAGTGTATGAAAACATGTAAATTGCACATAAGGTAGTTTTGACATTAACTTCTCAGTGTCACGAATCCAGTCGGTAGCCTTCCGTCTGCTCACCGCCAGATGTCGTCTTCTCTTTACATTGACTCTCACACCACACAGACTTTTACATGTCACTCCGGACTACAGTTCCCATGATCCATTGCACTGATTACACATACACAGCTGAATCCATTCAGACACACTTTATAAGCCTTGGACTTCCTCTTTCAGATTGCCGAGTATTGTTCTAGCGTTTAGCACTCTCCTAGTGTTAGCTGCCTTACCGAGCCATTCCGTGTTTCTGTTTAGTCTCTAGTATTGTTCTGCGTTTATCACTCACCTTGTGATAGCTGCTTTACTGAGTCTAGTTTCCAGTTCTAGTTAGTCTAGTCTTTCCGTGTTGCCTTGTTTCTTGTTTCCTGATTCCTGGATTAACCCTTGTTTCGCAGTTCGGACTCCGTTCAAGGTTTCTTTATTTGTCACATAATAAATTATACAGGGTATAATCAAAAGTGAAATGTATTTCAAATCAGGTCCGCTCAGTGGACAGTGCAAAGAATAAAAATTATATAAAAGTAACACCACACAAGAGCATATATATAGGTAAAAAAGAGAAATAAGAGTAAAATGTGTAATAGAATAAAGAAAAGTGCAAAACAAGATGTGCAAGACAAGTAAGATGAGCAAAAACAAGTAAGATGTGCAAAAACAGTATATGGGACTTAATCAAGTCAAGTCAAGTTGAGCTTTATTGTCATTCCACTACATGTGTGGACATATAGCGGGACGAGATGTCGTGCCTCACAGGACCACGGTGCTACATAAATACAGATATACAACACGAAGTAAAACAGTATAAACCTATACACAACTAACCTACTGTCAGCTTTGACTATACATATGCTATATATAAAAGTGGTTACCTATACATAAACTAAAAAATTAAAAATAAAATACAAACTGTACAACTGTGCAAATGGCTTCAAATACTGTACATGTGCAAAAAGAGAGACATTCAAGCAGCTGGCTGGGGAACAGTGTAAGGTGATTTGTGGTGCATGAGCAAGTAAACATACATACATTACAGTCATATATTACAATCAGTCTTTTGTGGGATTATGGACACACAATGGTGTGTGAAAGTGTCTAGTGCATGCAGAGGAGAGTGTGTTGCTACAGGTGGCTTGTGCAGGCCCGCTCACCTGAATTGCACAGAAATAAAAGTTTAACAGTTCTTTCCTGAGATGTGGTAAGGTGTGTGTGTGTGTGTGGGGGGGGGGGGGTTGTTAGGGGTTTCAGAGAGGGGCGGTGTGATGTGAGTTCAGGGCTCTCACAGCCTGGGGAAAAAGCTGTTGAGCAGTCTGGCGGAGCGGGCTCTGATACTCCGGTACCGTCTACCTGAGGGTAGGAGCTGGAAGAGACTGTGGGAGGGGTGGGTGGGGTCCTCCACGATACTTTTTGCTTTGCTGGAGCATCGTGTAAGGAAAATGTCCAGGAGGAGGGGGAAGAGGGGCACCAATGATTTTGCAGCGGTGTTCACTGTCCGCTGGAGGGTCTTGCGGTCTGCTGCACAACAGTTTCCGTACCAGACAGTGATGCAGCTGGTCAGCACGCTCTCAATGGTACCCCTGTAGAAGGTGGTGAGGATGGGTGGAGGGAGGCTTGCTTTTTTCAGCCGGCGGAGAAAGTGTAGGCGCTGTTGTGCCTTCCTGGAGACAGACTTGGTGTTGGTAGTCCAGGTGAGGTCCTCTGTGATGTGCACCCCCAGGAATTTAGTGCTGCTGACTCTCTCCACAGTCGAGGTGTCGATGGTCAGTGGGGGTGGTCAACGGGGTTTCTCCTGAAGTCCATCACAACCTCCTTTGTCTTCTCCACATTGAGGGACAGGTTGTTTGCGCCACACCATTCAGCCAGCTGTGCCACTTCCTCTCTGTAGTGCGTTTCATCGTTGTTGCTGATGAGACCTACCACTGATGTGTTATCGGCAAACTTGATGATGTGGTTGGAGCTGAACTTGGCAGTGCAGTCGTGGGTCAGCAGCGTGAAGAGCAGCGGGCTGAGCACACAGCCCTGTGGGGCACCTGTGCTCAGTGTGGTAGTGCTCGAGGTGTTGTGGCCGACACGGACTGACTGAGGTCTTCCGGTTAAAAAGTCCAGGATCCAATTGCAAAGAGAATTGTTGAGGCCCAGCAGGCTTAATTTATTGATGAGCTGTTGTGGGATTATTGTGTTGAATGCTGAGCTGAAGTCGATGAACAGCATTCTAACATATGAGTCTTTATTTTCTAGGTGGGTAAGAGCCAGGTGGAGGAAATTGCATAATCCGTAGAGCGGTTTGGGCGGTATGCAAACTGGAGCGGGTCGAGTGTGTTGGGGATGCTGGTTTTGATGTTGTGCATGACTAGCCTCTCAAAGCACTTCATTATGATTGGAGTCAGTGCTATGGGACGGTAGTCATTTAGACAGGACACAGGTGATTTTTTTTGGTACCGGTATGATTGTCGTGGATTTGAGACATGTGGGGATGACTGCTTGGCTCAGCGAGGTGTTGAAGATATCTGTTAGGACATCTGTCAGCTGTTCAGCACAGTCTTTCAGTACACAGTCTTTCAGTACGTTAATAAATAGTAATATAAACAAGAGGGATGAGAGGGATGTGCAAACGGGTTGTACTGGGAATGTACACATAGCAGCAATACGGATGATGAGATTGTAAATGTTTATGAAACAGAGTTTGTGTTAAGGGGCCTGAGGGAAGAAGCTCCTCCTCAGTCTCTCAATCTTTGCCATCATGCTCCTGAAGCGCTCGCCAGATGGCAGTAAACGGAAAAGATGGTTACCAGGGTGATTTGAGTCTTTGATGATTTTAGCAGCTCTGCTTTTACAGAGTTTGAGGTAGATGTCCTGCAGAGAGGGGAGAGTAGACCCTGAGATGCGCTCAGCTAAGCGCACGACTCTCTGTAGAGCTTTGCAGTCCTGGTTTGAGGAATTACCATACCACACTGAGATGCACTGAGTCAATACACTTTCTATGGCCCCTGAATAGAAAGTTTTCAGGATAGCTGGTGAGACCCTGAATTTCCTCAGCTGTCGCAGATGGTACAGTCTTTGCCTGGCTTTCTTGACCTGAGTCTGAATGTGTGTAGTCCATGTCAGGTCCTCTGAGATGTTTACACCGAGGTACTTGAAGCTACTCACCCTCTCCACAGGGGTCCCACTGATCATAAGAGGGGTATAGGGCCGCTGCTGTCTCTCCTGAAGTCCACGATCAGCTCCTTAGTTTTGCTCATGTTCAGAGAGAGACAGTTGTCCTTGCACCATGATGTGAGTCTCTCTACCTCCTCTAAGTGTGCAGCTTCGTCATCGTTGTTAATGAGGCCCAGGACCACAGTATCAATAGCAAATTTAATGATAGAAGTGGAGCTGTGAGGGGACATGCAGTCGTGGGTGTAGAGAGAGTAGAGCTCAGGACCCAGCCCTGTGGGGCTCCTACGTTCAGAGTGATGGAGTTGGAGGTGAACTGGCCAACTTTCACCACTTGTGGTCTGGCGGTGAGGAAATCTTGAATCCAGTCACAAAGTGAAGTGTTTAGGCCGAGGTCTGAGAGTTTAACGACCAGCTCGCCGTTACATTCTAGCTCTTCGGCCAGCAACGGATCTGCTCTCACCTCTACAGAGGAGTTGTTTCCAGAGGAGCAGATGGTCTTCAGTCCCTGCCACATGCGTCGAGAGTCATTGAGCTGGAAATGTGACTCAATTCTCTCACTGTATCTGAGTTTAGCGGCTCTTACTGCACGACGGAGGGCATAGCACGATGTTTTATACTCGCTCATGTTTCCTGACAGAATACCGGCATTGTATGCGGCAGTTCGGTGGTTAACTGCGTCACAAATTGTTCTGTCCACCCACGGCTTCTGATTTGAGAAAGTCTTTATTGTTACCGTTTCAGTGGCCTGTTCGGTTAGTGTGTTTACGAAGCTTAATGCTACCTCCGTGAATTCGCTGACGTCAGATGAACTCGCCCGGAACATGTCCCAGTCGACGTCATCAAGAGACGCCTGTAGCGTAGCTTCAGAGTGGGAGGACCAGCGCGTCACTTCTCTCTCCACCGGCGGTTCTTGAACGATCCTTTGTTTATAATCCTGTGTGAGGAAAATGGCGGCATGGTCTGATTTTCCAAAAAGCCGGCAATGAGTGGGCTTTGTAGGCATTTTTGAACTGGGTGTAGCAATGATCGAGTGTATTCAGTCCTCTGGTTGGACAGGATATATGCTGATGAAAGTTAGGGATGACCTTCTTGAGGTTGGCTTTGTTAAAGTCCCCTGCGATGATACATGCAGCGTCAGGATGTTTGTTGATATATCCGCTGAGTTCATCGTGTAGTTTGGACAAAGCCAAGCTGGTATCTGCCTGTGGTGGTATATAAACGGCAGTGACGACGATTGATGAGAATTCCCGGGGCAGATAAAATGGGCGGCAGATAATGGAGAGGTGTTCCAGATGAGGCAAGCAGGAACGCGACAGAATGGAGATATTCCTGGGACAACACCATTTCTTGTTAATAAAGAAACACACTCCACCACCTTTGCTTTTTTCGGCCTTGGCTGTTCTGTCCATCCGTAAAACAGAAAAGTTATCAGACGGGGTTACAGTGGTGTCCGGGACCGTCGGCGTGAGCCATGTTTCGGTCAAACAAAGGATGTTACAGTCCCTAATGTCCCGTTGGAAACTAATCCTGGCTCTAAGATCGTCCATCTTATTCTCCAAGGATTGGACATTAGCGAGCAGATTACTCAGTAGAGGAGGGCTGTGAGCCCTTTTCCTCAGTCTGTTGCGGATTCCAGCACGTTTCCCGCGGTGTTTCTTTCGCCTCCTGGTATTATTGAGGCAGCCTTTGTCAACTTCGGTGCTCCGAAGTATCTCTAATGGCCACGCTGGATCTGTGGATAAAGTGTCCTGGATCAGGTTAGTGTAACGTTGTCCGATGTCCAAAAGTGTTCTTTTGTCATACATAATCATTGCAGACGTTAAACGTGTAAAAAGAGAAGTAAAAATAGGGAAAAAAGAGAAAAAAAACACATAAAAGCACAATTTTGAGCGGAGCTAATTCACAGGCGTCTGAACTCAGCAGCGCCACCGCGAATTGTACAGTTTGTACCTCGTCTGGACTATTGCTCATATTTCTGGAGTACCACTGTTGTCAAGCCCTCTGGATTTTGTTCGCCGATTGATGACCTACGCCAGCCCTAGGAATACTCTGTGTCTTGCCTTATACATATCTGTTTGCTGATGCTCGACCCTGCCTGTGTATGACCATGTACAGCACTCAATACTTAGTTGGGGCTCCTTTTGCCTGAATTGCTGCACCAATGCGGCGTAGCATGGAGTCGATCAGTCTGTGGCACTGCTCAGGTGTTATGAGAGCCCAGGTTGCTCTGATAGTGGCCTTCAGCTCTTCTGCATTGTTGGGTCTGGCATAACGCATCTTCCTCTTCACAATACCCCATAGATTTTCTATGGGGTTAAGGTCAGGCGAGTTTGCTGGCCAATTAAGAACAGGGATACCATGGTCCTTAAACCAGGTACTGGTAGCTTTGGCACTGTGTGCAGGTGTGGAAAATGAAATCTGCATCTCCATAAGGTTGGTCAGAAGCAGGAAGCATGAAGTGCTCTAAAACTTCCTGGTATACAGCTGTGTTGACCTTGGACCTCAGAAAACACAGTGGACCAACACCAGCAGATGACATGGCACCCCAAACCATCACTGACTGTGGAAACTTTACACTGGACCTCAAGCAACGTGGATTCTGTGCCTTTCCTCTCTTCCTCCAGACTCTGGAACCCTGATTTCCAAAGGAAATGCAAAATTTCCTTTCATCAGAGAACATAACTTTGGACCACTCAGCAGCAGTCCAGTCCTTTTTGTCTTTAGCCCAGGCGAGACGCTTCTGACGCTGTCTGTTGTTCAAGAGTGGCTTGACACAAGGAATGCGACAGCTGAAACCCATGTCTTGTCCAGCTGCAGTCCACTCTTTGTGAATCTCCCCACATTTTTGAATGGGTTTTGTTTCACAATCCTGTCCAGGGTGCAGTTATCCCTGTTGCTTGTACACTTTTTTTCTACCACATATTTTCCTTCCCTTCGCCTCTCTATTAATGTGCTTGGACACGGAGCTCTGTGAACAGCCAGCCTCTTTTGCAATGACCTTTTGTGTCTTGCCCACCTTGTGGAAGGTGTCAATGGTCGTCTTTTGGACAACTGTCAAGTCAGCAGTCTTCCCCATGATTGTGTAGCCTACAGAACTAGACTGAGAGACCATTTAAAGGCCTTTGCAGGTGTTTTGAGTTAATTAGCTGATTAGAGTGTGGCACCAGGTGTCTTCAATATTGAACCTTTTCACAATATTCTAATTTTCTGAGATACTGAATTTGGGGTTTTCATTAGTTGTCACTTATAATCATCAAAATTAAAATAAATAAACACTTGAAATATATCAGTCTGTGTGGAATGAATGTATACATTATACAAGTTTCACTTTTTGAATGGAATTAGTGAAATAAATAAACTTTTTGATGATATTCTAATTATATGACCACCACCTGTATATATATTTTGTGTCAGTAATTGTGTTCCCTGGGAATTGGACCCACAACCTTATGCGCTGCTAATACAATGCTCTACCACTGAGCCACCTGGAATGTAGAGTAAATGTGTTTTTGAGCTCTGCACAGGCTCTCCTAAACCAACTTCATTTTCATTAGATGAGCAATTGTGGAAATGTTTAAAAGTAATTTTATAATAAATCGAGATTGCTAATCCGATTGAATTTTGACATGTTTTGTAGACCATTCAGGAAGGAGGTTCTCGTGCTGGGTCACCACAAGAGGGTGTCGCTACCTACAGTTACTCACAACAGGCATGCATTGTTCACCGTATTCATAAATTTGTTACAGTTTTGCTCTGCCTTGGAGGGGACGTGTGTAACTCGATCTTTTCAGGTGGTTGTGAAGTCATCTGTCCTCTCCTTTTCTCAATCCATCAACTCTGCCCCAGCTGCAATCTTCACATCAAACTCTTCCTCTTCATCCACTGGTAGCTCCCAGACCCCCCCAAACCCACTGCAGCCCAACAAACAACATCTTAACATCTGGACAGCCACCACCCGAATGTTCTGGGCAGGCCTGGTACACCGTTATGACTCTTTTAATTAATGTTGTGATTGTCATGGACAGTCATAAAATATGAATGTCAGCAAAGGAGATGACTCGAGACTAGGGATGGCCCTGTACACGTATCGGTACCGTTCGGTTCTCGGACAAATTCCAAATGGAAGAGATCATCCCTATCCCATTGGAGTAGGGACTTCGCAGTGAGCAGGGCACGTGTGTGTCATTATGTAGTCGTTTGAAATGCACTTGGAGAAAGGAGCGATGTAATTTCCTCATTATCATCAGCTGCCATGTTCCCGTGACAACGCAGCACGGTGTCCGTCAGCAGATTTGCTGATGGACACCGGCATAAAAAAAATATATACATTTGATATTTTAACAAGTTTTATAAATAATAGTTTTTAAAGATTATCATATTTTAAAAACTTTTTAACATACAACATGTGTTTATTTACAACAGTTATGCTAACAACAATAAAAAGGCATTAATGACATCAAAACAGCGAATCTGCTGACGGACACCGTGCTGCGTTGTCACGGGAACATGGCAGCTGATGATAATGAGGAAATTACATCGCTCCCTTCGTCAAGTGCATTTCAAACGACTACATAATGACACACACGTGCCCTGCTCACTGCGAAGTCCCTACTCCAATGGGATAGGGATGATCACTTCCATTTTGGAATATGTCTGAAAACCGAACGGTACCGATACGTGTACCGAGCCATCCCTACTCAAAACACTGTTCCTCATTAGTCGTTGTGTAGCTTTATTCATACTGTTTTTCCTGAGCAGGTCCGTGGTTTGTCAATGAGCTGGGAGAACCTGTCGCCATGGCGCCACCTTTAGCCTACTCTTATGACCCCAATGGCAGTGACCTTCCAAGAGGTCAGAGAGAACCACCTCATTGTCTACTGTTTGTGTATAATATTTTCTGCACATTTGTAATGTTTTTTTCTCTCTCGCTCCACAGATTGCAAAGTGCTCCAGTACTACTATAATTTGGGGGTTCAGGTAAGTGTTTTTTGTTGCTTTTAATCTCCACATTGAGATTTACCTCTAGAGACTTACAGCATATGTAATGTGCTGGACTTACATTTAGGCATAACTCACACAAACCTTGCCTCATTAATAAGTGGCCTCTTGGTTCTTTTATTAAACAAAAGCAGCATGGGAAGTCCTAAGGAATTAAAATATTAATACTGATATGACAAAAAACATAATGTGCTTCTATAACTATTATATAACTACATTTTATAATTTTCCTTCTGTGCACTTATAATCTTAGTATGTTTAGTTTTTTTCATCAAATGCAATGTATTTTATTTTTGAATCATAATTTAGATGTACTTTAAGTGGTTATTTTCTACCCTGAATTTAGCCTCTACTAGAATGACATCGGCCTTCTGCTGAGACTTGAATGTAAACTCCCACTCCTATGATTGGCTTACATCTTTGCATATGAAATGAAACTGAGATAAAGTGTTAATCATATCATTATATTTAGAAGCTCATACTGCTACTCCAGTTTCATCAAAGGTCATAGCCCTGTACTGTAGCCAAATAGTCATGTCTGCTGAGCACATGATGCAATGATTGAATACTTTCATCATAACTAACGGTGAAAATATGATCAAATAAAAGACTGGTTAAGTGATGGAAACGGCCATTGGCTACATTTACATGGCACCTTTTGTTTCGAATGGAATTAAATGATTCTGATCGATGAATCTGAACGTACTTTTTACATGTACGCTAAATAGCGTTCAAGTTGATGTGCGCATTTACAGTGTCACAAGCTTCAACATCGGATTGGATCTTTTGAAATGCGCACACACTGCATGAATGTACAGAGTTTGCAAATACTGTTCTCCTACCATCAGTTCTTTTATTACAAGGAACACACTTAATATTTATTTATTTCTTACTGCTTGAATATAAAAGCAACATGGCATAAAGCTTTATGTGCTCGTTGTCGCCCATTCCTGTGTCCAAAACAAGCCCTCTGTGGTTAAGAGTATGAAGTGAGGACTTATGGGACATTGTTCTGCTCTACTTCACAGATAATGAGTGGAAGGAGAATTTTACAATAACATGAGTCATTTACAGTAGGACACTTCATTCTACAAAAACAGCTCGTTCGATACATCATTAGGCCATTTTTTATATCTTTGCACATGTGTAGTACTTTCTATTTTTGGTTTTCAATCCAATCAAGTTTTTACATGTCATCCTAATCGGATTAGAAAAGGTCTACACCACCCCTTCTGATCTGATAAATTTTATTCGGATCGAGCTCAACTGGATCGATTAAGGTGTTTACATGAAGGCTTATCAATCTGATTTCTAAGGGATTATTTGTTGTCATAGCCACTGATTAGAATGGGAGTTTTGGTGAAAATGCAGGAATCAAATCGCTGTTCTTGAATTGATCCAGCGATTTTAAATAGAACGATCTTTGCTCCAGTGGTATCAGCAGAGTTACTGACACTCTATGGTGCACATTCAGCAGGTCGCAGAGGCTCAGTTCCAGCCGTACCAGAACACCGTTCCCACTGCTGACCACACGGTCCCCCAGGCCTACTATGATCCTGTCCGCATGTGCCCGCATCCACAAGGAGACGTGGCCAGCAATGGTAAGGCATCATTACCGCAAACCTCCAAATTTCCAGCTTTCACGTTTATCTTGAGCTTGTCATACATCTATTCTTAGTCGACCAAAATTGTATTAGTCACTTAGACGGACAGATTAAGAGCTTGTCATTAAGGTAATTACAGTATGATGGGCAGGAAATCCAAATCTTTCATCAACCTCAAATATGGCTTATCATTTGAAATTGAAACATGCGAGAAGTAGCAAATGCCATTATCGGAGCCGATACCGATACATCCCTATATCCAAGTGTTTGTGTGGAGTGTAGAAGCTATTAGCGTAGGAAATGGAGGTGCCTTAGAAAACAGTCTAATAATGCTTTTCATGGATTTTCATTATCTGGTATTTTGCCAGTTAATCGGCATGGGCAACATGCAATCGATTAATTGTTTATAATAGAGTACTTGAATAAAGAAATCGTGAAAGGCCTACTAAATTTTCAAAGCTCATTGATATATATTTAAGTAATGTATGTAAACGTGCAATTAGTCGACTGATGGCTTCAATGAACAACTGACAGACTGCTTGACTAAGAAAAATATTTCATCAGGGCAGCCCTAATACATTCTCACCCATGCCCTCCTCTCATCAGGCACCCCTCTGGCCATGGAAAACCCATCTGCGGTGATCCCCGGCACGGTGTTCTACCCCCTGGTGCAGGAGCAGTGCGGTCAGCAGCCCATTCACCCCTCATATGATCCCTACATGCCTGTGTTCTCCACGACATACCACTACCTCACGCCCTGGACGCCCGTTGTCAGCCCATACCCCCGCATCCACCATGCCACATACTGCCCCTCGTCCTCTCACCCCTTTGTCAACTACATCACCACCCCCACCCACCCCACACATCTGCCACACTCACAGTTTGTCTAAGTCTCTTTTACCAGCAGAAATGTTCCTATTTATGTTCAGTTAGTTCTGTGTTGTGTTCACAGACGAATGGTTATTTAGGGATCCTGCAGTGTTACTTGGCACTTAAACAGAAAGGCCGGACGGAGTAGGTGTGCTTTTACCACCCCGCACATTCGCTCCCCAATCAACATCATTTAACATTTAATAAGCATATATTGGATTATTTTTCTAATTATTTAAGAATTTTAAAAGGTGACATGATTCTAAATGTAATTAGAATTCCCTTCTCATTTGCTTTTACAAATGTTTGCACATTTCTAGAATGTAGTCGTTTAGCAACACACCAGGAGTTCAAGCCTTAGGAAACCATTGTCTGTTGTTTTTCTGTCAAAAAAATCACTTATAGCTGCACAAATAAAAAAATAAGAAACCAAATCAAGTTGTTTCCAAATCCATTTTAAGGTTGCAAGCTGGAACTTCTTTATATGAGAAAAGTTTACTTTCTATTTAAAGCATTCCGAAATGTAGCAAATTATATTATAAGATAAGTAATGATACTGAAAATTCAGCTTTGACCACAGGATTAAATTTCATTTTACAATATCAAAATAGAGATGTTATTTTAAATTGTGACGCAATATTGTGAAATATTAGTTTCTACTGTCTTTGCTAAAATAAATGCAGCATTGTTGAATGTAGGAGGCTTCTTTCAAAAACAAAAATCGTACTTTCCAGATTTCTGAATGGGTGTTTGTATATATGTGAATCTTTAAAACTACATTAAGTAGTTAATTATTTGTGATTAATTGTATGCAAGCCGGACTGGTTAGTTTATTTTCTGGCTAATCATGCAGTTGCTTGGCAACTTGATGAATTACTCACAGTTTCACAATCTGATATTTGAAGCTGACCATTTTACTTGAAGATGGCCCATTTCCCCATTAAACAGAATATTAACAGGTAGAACACTTATCTACTTGTGATAATTGGGCATTTTATTTCAGAAGACAGGCCAGATTAGTTCACCCCTTTTCTTTGCGTGATGCTATTTTTTTTAACTGGTTAAAAAAAACAGCTGTTAGCTTTTTAGCTAATGACTAATGAAAAACAAAAAGAGGAATGTTTAACCGTTTTTAACTTCAGTAATATGTGGAGAGACTTTTTAACTGGTTTCATCCTCAGTCTTGATTTAAACATTTCACTGTTAGCTTCTTTGAGTGCATCTTACTATCCAAATTGTAGTCATAGCAAATTTTTTTCTACATTAATAGCCTAAAAACTGCCTTGATGTTAACCAAAAGCTTGTGTGGCCTTTGTGACTTTCTCTGAAAAGTAAAGTATTTGAGAGGCAGAGCAAGTTATTACGTTTCAAAGAAAGATTGCATTATTAATTGTATCACTAACATGCACAATAACACCAGAAAAAAGTAGGCAGGGTCTATATCGTGTTGACTTTAAGAGCAGCAAAGGTGCAGTTTCAATCATTAGCGATGTTAAACCAGATATATTTTATTTAGTTAATGTGACAAAATGAAATAGAAAACCTCTGAAACCTCTATTTGAAATCAAGGTATAAAATATTTACCCATAGCCTAAATTCTACTTGAAGTGTAACAAAAAACATACCCCTTATGTCAAAAAAAAAAGAATAGAAAAATTTGTTAGAAAATAAATGTGACGAAGACATTTAGAATCTACTGTAGATAACTTACAACTTAAATTAAAACCATAATGAAGCAACACAAATGAAAGGTTACTAACGCACAAATGAATCTGATATATTATTTGTGACTGGTACAGTGTCTAGAGCAGGGGTGGGGAACGTTGATCCTGGAGGGCCACTCTCCTGCAGAGTTTAGCTCCAACCTAACCAAAAAAACCTAACTGCATCCTGAAGGCCTTGATTAGCTGGTTCAGGTGTGTTTGATTAGGATTTGAGCTAAACTCGGCAGGGACACCGGCCCTCTAGTATCAACGTTCCCCATTCCTGGTCTGGAGACCAGTCAGGACAGAAACTAACTCTACTAAGCTCCTGGTATTGAGCAAACTCTAAATATTAGATCATGCATTGTTTTTAGGAGCCAATTCACTATTTAACACCATTTGCTATAAAACATCTGTGAAAAACAAATGAAAAGATATTACCCGTCACATAGATGCATATTTTTAAGCTTCATATGAAACCATTTGGTGCCCTTTATAAACATGTAAGTGTAGACACAAGTGTATTACAAAGTTGCATAATATCTTTAGGTCCACATTCTGTTATCTGTATCTTCTGATACAATGTCACTTCAAGATCTGTAAATAGTTTACATTGTATCAGACATACTGTATTTCTTATATTTGTTCTACTTCCACTTTCTGAGCTCTAAAAATAACTTTCTATAGTACACACGTGTTCAAGTCTGCAGTTTAAGCTTGTTTTCAAAAATATTGCACTAGCGTTGACAATGAAGGACGTTACAGCACCAGAACCTAGCATGCGGTGCAGATGGTATGTCATTTAAAAGTAAATGCATCTTGTTTAAAACATTATCTTATGGCCTTGCAAAATAAATAAAGGTTTTTATATTGAATGGAGTTGTGCAAGAGGGTTGCTACATTTGTTAAGGTTGCATCTGAACACCTTCCCATATAACAAATACTTGAAATACATATTGCATGTACACATACGTAAGGGTGCATCCAAGCAACTCGCATAGAATATTTTTAAGAGCTCAGAAGTGTATAAAGTATAGCTTTCTTTGGGGTTTTTGATGGTTGTAATATTTTGACGCAAAAAAAAAAACAAAGAAACAATTCAAACAAAAATAATGCTACAGGAGGTGGAAACATGGCCCATGCTCATTACATGTTCCTTACTATTGCCACTAGGCGGCGAATTCCGAAAGTCGTTTGAATTTAAATTACGACATTCATTAGCTGATTTCCTGAAAAGTGTATTGCAGTCCCTGTATCATAACATGCCTACTTCCCTGCTAATAATATGTGAAAGGTAGTAAATCAAATCAGCACTATGTCTGTAGTCGCAATATCCATAAAATGTGAAAATTACCTGGATGACCTTCTACTTCTGCCAATGCTTTGAAATGTGCAGGGATGGAAATTTGACTAACCCATAAGTCCAGGTGAGAGGATTCGTAAATTATGGGGAAGTGACACGACTGATTATGTTGTAGGTCACATGTTAATACCAACATGGTAAATGTAGTATGTATTTATACTACACGTATGCATAGATCATTGCTCTGTCCAAAGTCAATTAATTTCAAATTATAAACCTTTTTGTAAGAAAACGGGTTATGAATCAAAATGATGGAAATTAATCAAAATCATTTCTATTTCTAATAATATTTTATCTGCTCTTGGTTAAACAGTGCATCAAAATTCTGTATGCTTTTTGCATGGGCTTGAACAAAAACAGCAAATGGGCTGAATGAAAATACACTGTCTAACAGCAGGTGGCGCTTATGGAACAGCAGAAATAAAGCTGTTTCCCTGGTGGCCGCTGTAAACCAAGCAGCACCGCTATGAAAAGGAGAATTCAGATGCTATGAAAATTTGTCTCCAGAAAGTTGGTTTCCTTCAAAGATGCATTCATTCAATTCATTTATGCCATGCCTGCATGAGACTGTAACTAACTTTGCTTACTGTTGGACAGCGTTTACAGTGAGTTTTTACAAATCGCGGTAAGTTAATCAAACATAGTTTTAATGATAATTAAAATATTAAACAATAATATTACACTTCTAAAATGTTATCGTGGTTTGTTCAAACAGCAAACTGTATGAAACCCTCAAACTGGAATGAGCTCGTGACACCTTGCAAATCTTCAGTGACCCCAGGGTTGGGAACCCCTTTTCTATGTAGTATGAATGTGTGTAGTATGAATGTAATCCAGACATATTCATGCAACCCACCAGCATGAGTTGCGTCGCTTCACTGGTATATTCTGCTATTTTCCCATTCACAAATCCTCTCCCGAGGCCTCGTGGGATAGTAAAGTGTCCACTGGATGCTTGCTTCTGAACTTTTTGCATACTTTTTTATGAATACTGTGAACTTGGACATAGTACTCAGGCTTTTCACATACTTTTTTTTTTGTCTACTACAATTACATCTAAAAAAAAATGTGAATATCATGAAAAAGGTCTATATTTTTTGTCACTGTCATTTCAGAAAGTGAAACCCATATATAATATAGATTCATTACACATAGAGTGAAATATTTCAAGCCTTTTGTTTCTTAAAATTTTGATGATTATGGCTTACAGATAATGAAAACCCAAAATTCAGTGTCTCAGAAAATTTGAATATGGAGGCAATCAGCCTGTGGCACTGCTCAGGTGTAAAAGGAGACCAGGTTGCTTTGATAGCAGCCTTCAGGTCGTCTGCATTATTGGGTCTGAAAAAAGGACTTTGGACCACTGAGCAACAGTCCAGTTCTTTTTCTCCTTAGCCCAGGTAAGATGCTTCTGATGATGTTTCTGGTTCAGAAGTGGCTTGGTAGCCCTTTTCCTGAAGATGTCTGAGTGTGGTGACTCTTGACGCACTGACTCCAGCTTCAGTTCACTCCTTGTGAAGCTCTCCCAAGTGTTTGAATCAGCTTTGCTTGTATTCTCAAGCTTGCGGTCATCCCTGTTGCTTGTGCACATTTTCCTACCCAATTTATTCATTCCAGTCAACTTTGCATTTAATATGGTTTGATACAGCACTCCATGAACAGCCACCCCTTTCAGTAATGACCCTCTGTGACTTACCCTCTTTGTGGAGGGTGTCAATGCTCGTCTTCTGGATCATTGCCAAGTCAGCAGTGTTCCCCATTATTGTGCTTTCAAAGAACAAGAAATACCCACAATTTATACTGTATGGATGGACATTTATTGAAACTCAAATGTAAATATTCAAATTTTTTGATACTGATTTTTGACTTTCATTAGCTGTAAGCTCTAATCATAAAAATTAAGACGAAAATAACGTTTGAAGTGTTTTACTTTACTTGTAATGAATCTAAAATATATGAAAGTTTCACTTTTTGAAATGTTACAATGAAAAAAAACTTTTAGATGTACCTGTATATAGTAGGAAAGTATGTGATTTCAGACGCAGCCCACAATTTCAGTTTACTTCGGAGTACCCAACCAATGTGAGAGGGGGGGGGGGGATGTTAGGCATTATTGTAAAAATCCCACACAGAAATTACATACTTCACTTTTGAATATAAATTCCCAGTGGCCTCAATCAAGAAACACAAGTCGAACAAATTTTCCTAATTGTTAGGATAGGCAAATGGAAAATGGTCGCACTAACACTTGCATTGATGTTTTTACACAATTCGTTCTGCTCGTGTTTTGTGAATAAGGCCTGATGTGTGCAAAGCATAAATATGCTAAAGTATGAGTGTCTCAGTCCCTACAATAAACTAAACAAAAATGGAAATTTATGTCACAAGCTAAAATAAAATATATATTTAATAAATTTTACAATGAAAAACATTTTTTAAGAATTTTTTTAATGGGAAAAATTTGAATTACGTTATTTCGACTAGCTTGATTTGGAAATTTCTCTTGAGTCAATAAAGTTCTTATTAATTGATTTGACAGGCTACACCTAATCAAATCATGCCCATTTATTATTAAAGAAGGTAAATGAAGAGCTTCAGTTACACTGGGCACTGTATTACTAACCAACAGTACAAAGGCCTTTGGAAAACAGTTCAATACCCTATTATATTGCTTGTAATCACAATGAATATTATATTTTCCACAAAAAGTACTGTGATCCATAAAATAACCATCGTTCCCTAGCAGGTGAACAATAGACCAAACACCTCTCTCCCACCAATCTCTAATAAAGAGTGACTTATTTCTGAATAAAATGTACCTATTATTCCACATTGACGAATTATGCAGGGAAAAATTATGTTTATAAATCAACTTCCAATTATGGGTGTGCGATATTGAAAAAAAATTATCTCGTTTTTTTGATAACGATAATTAGACGATATTTTACAGAGTGTGTTATTGGGCTGATATCTGTCTACCTTGGTGTGGACAGCTGCAGTTTTTGATATTCTTCATATTCTGAGTGGCCAGTTCACATCAGTGATGAATTAATCTTTTCATTTAAGTTTAAATAGATTTTTTACCTTTTAATAAAGCTATTTTTTCCTAAAAGTGTACATCTTTTGAGTCAAATTGTTACATTTAATCAGTCAACTAAGATAATACACATTTAGGCTTTTACCAAACAAATGAAACCAGTACCATCAAAATTAATCTTTGCAGAAGTTGCATCTGAAGTGGCATTTAGATGTATTTACACATGGTTTATTGTAGCTCAGAGGGACATGGAGTGCTTTAACCAGTTATAAATGGATACGTTTTTGACATTTTAAACATAAAACATAGAATACTGATATTTAAAATTATAAAAAAATTGAAAATAGACTTTAAATGTGAAATTAAAACCGCTAGTAGGTGGCAGAAAGTCACAGGTAATAAGTGAGTCATTGCGACTGAACTGAATAATTTAACGGTTGATTCATTCAGGAAGGAAGCACTGTCATGTTGCTCAGAGACGCAAAACAGTGCTGTAGCTTTTTGGAATATTTTTTTTGTCAGAGCAAAACATGCAATATGGTGTCTAAAACGTAAGTCTCTTAATATTAACCCTTTTGTTTATTGAACTGTTGTATAAAATCAATATCACATTTGTAATCGTGCTTATTTTTGAAGAAAAAATCTGCATGAAATGTAAATATATACATTTTCTGCCCCCATATCTTGAATTTTGCAATCTTTCTTAATGCATTCATGCAGTGAAAGAACACACTCTAAATGCGCGCGTGCACTGTTTAACCCCTTCATCACCACGTTGGCTAATGTATGCGTGCACTCTGCAGGTGTTTTGTTGGGTTTTTGCAAAATACTCGATATTGTCAAATTGCATATCGTTAAAACAACAATTCCGATATTATCGCAGATGATATATATCGCACACCCGTGCTTCCAATATAAAAGAATCTGCTTATGAAATTCTGACAATTTGAGAGGAAGGATAGAAAAATCACAGCATAATAAGAATTCTATTCCACCAACAGTTTTAAATATATTTCTAGGAGCACATAACCAGAAACTCTTCTCATTTTTTAAGCCAATTTATCTTAAAAGTGCCATTCAAACAGTCAAAGTCTATGGCCTGTAAACCCCCTTCTTTGTAATCTTTCACTAGTGTCCCTTTTTTAACATAATGAGCTTTTCTCTTCCAAATGTAACTAAAGTTCCTTATTTAGAAATAAGACTGTCGTCAGCCAATTGACTGATCACTATGGAATCATCAAAAATCTTCAATTGCTCAATGTCAAAAATTTTAATTGCGAGGGCAAGCATTTCAGCGGCCAAAAAAAAAGTAAAGGCGAAATGGGACAGCCTTGTTTAATAACTCGGCTTATATTAAAGCATGAAGTTGTCCCTTCAGCCAATGAAACAGAACAATTTGTATCCCGATATAAGCTACTAATTATACTTCTAAACTGTTTCCCAAACCCATACAATTCTAAAGCCGAAAAGATAAAGGGGTGTTCGACCGTGTCGAACACTTTGTAGAAATCAAGGTAAAACATAATACCGTCATCGTTATCTTGTCTTTATAGTCAATCAGATCTTGGACCAAACGTAAATGATTGTGAATCGATCTACCCCTCATAAACCCTGATTGTGTATTGCTTATAATCTGAGATAATCCAGACTTCAACCGATTAGAATAAATGTGTTAACAATTTATAATCATTATTTAATGGGCCGCAAGTTATATAAAATCTTAGGATCGTTGCCCGTCTTGGGAATAAGAATTATAAGCCCTTGTTTCATAGTATGGGAAAGTGAAAGACATTCAGTAACCTCTGTCAAAGCCTTAAATAAAATACATTTTATTGAATCCCAAATTTTTTTTTAAATGTTTGCCGTTAAACGATCGGAGCCTGGAGATTTGTCAGATGATAAAGCTTGCAAAGCATTTTCTAATTCCTGTAACAAAACTTTTTCATCACAAATCTCTTTAAACTCCAAACTGATTTGTTAAATAAATGGCTTAATACTATCAAAAAAAGTATCTGCATTAATTTTAGAAAATGACGACTTATATAGGTTAATAGGTAAAACCCTAACTGTTTAAAACTTTTTTTTAATACTAACTTTTTAAAACTTCCTTTAAAACTTTTTAAAAGTTCCTTGATTACTATTGCTTCACACATCACAGAATACTGCATTTTTTTTTTACATTTTCTCCCGATGACAAAGTGGATCCACATCCATAATATTTCTGTCTAATATTATGTCTAATAATTTCTAACTTTTTAAAACATAACATTTCTGCCTTCTTCAACGAGATGGAACTGGATTAAATCTTTGGACTGCACTTATTTGTTATTGGCCAGAGGAGAACTGACCCCCGACTGAGCCTGGTTTCTCCCAAGGTTATTTTCTCCATTCTGTTACCAGTAGAGTTTGTTTTCCTTGCCACTTTTTCAATGCCTTGACTAGCATTGCTTCACGCATCACTGAAATAATGCATTTTTATAATGCATTACCCGGACTTTGTACCGTAATTAAAAAACAAAAAATTTCTGTTAATTGACAGTTTGCCCACAATAAAAAACAGGACTTTTTCTGTGTTTTAATGGTGCATATATAGTAAAAAAAACACACATTTTTTTGTGTTTTAATGGTATACCTACAATAAAAAAACAGGACATTTACTATTATATAATAGGGTATCCGTTATTAAATAGGGTATTGCACACGGACGGTATAAAAACTGCAAATATTAACTAAATCCATAAAATAACATATACTGGCATCTCATTACCCACTTTGTCCTGTAATTAAAAAAAAAAAACATTTCTAAAACAAAATGTTTCAATATTATACCAATAGCAAACAATTACATGTATTTACATGTACCTACAGCGACTTAAAAAAAAAAAAACAGTTGGGATATGAACATAAACTTGAAAATTACCAATTTCATGGGTCAAGTGAAAACACAATACAGTTCAGGAATAGAGTACAGATCAACATGAGGTTTCTAAAGTACAAAATTATTGTACATTTTAGACATAGAACTAAGACATAACAGATAACGGAGAGTTATGTGGAGTAAAGCCTTGTTTAAATCCTTGGTTAAATTGAAAATACACAAAAAGGTACCTTTAAAAAAAAAAAGCATTCAGAGAGAATGGCACCTGTTATGTTGACGTATAAAGGTCAGGGTCCTGCTCATGGGTGTGTTGTCTGTCTAATGTGTAATGTTGAAGGTATATTGGTCATAAGAAAACAGAACACTGTCAATGCAGAATCCACCCACTAAAGCCAGAGGGATCATTCTCAAAACCCATCGGATCACTATTGGATCAGAGCACCAGTGCTGTAATGAATTACTACGGGATGTCTCTCTACAGCAGTCATGTTGTATTGGTTCGGTCCTCTCCAGATGCTACTTCTTTGGCTGTAAGACAAAAACAATATATTAAATGGCTGTAATTAATGAAAGAAGAAATTTGACATTACAGATTATTTGAAATCACTTAAAATAAGTTTAAGAAAAGTTATTCAAGTTCAAATTTATTGTTATGAAATTGTACATTAATATTATATTTTTCTTTTATAAAAATGTTTTAAAAAAAATTCAGCAAAAAAAATACTGGAAAGTCAGAGCCTCAAGTCTAACCAAGTTGTGTGTAATAAAGTTTTCTGGGAGACTTTCAGATGCTGTGTTTCAATAGTGATTCCTAAAGGTCACTTAGTTAAAGGAACACTCACCTTTTTTTGGAAATAGGCTCATTCTATTGCAAAATATTAAAGTAAGCAAGTTCTGCTGGCAGAACAGTGACATATAGCAGCCAGGATATACATGTTTTATGCACACTCTTGTCATAAATTAATCAATTACTGTTCTGACATAATTTATATTATAAAAGATAGATTTATATTGTGGAAAGACAGAGATGGGGAGAAAGATGAACAGAGAGAGAGAGAGAAAGTGTGAAAATCAAAAAGGGAGTGTGTAATGACCTTTAAATCTTCCAAGGATTCTGAAAGTCACTCAGGTCTGACAGGAATCGAAGCAGTTTTGGTTGAATCCTGTATTGTTTTGTGCCCTTTTTTTCTGCTTTAGACCCACGTTCTGGATTTATACCAACAGGCTCCTGTGTCAAAGACAAAAACAAAAAAGCTTATAATGCCACTTTGCATTGCAAAATGAAGTATACTTTAAACTGGACAAGGAACATTGTCAAAATATACCTTTGGAAAAACTCCAGAGTCAGGGCTGCTCCCTTGGGGTACATGATGTTCAGTACATAGAAAAGGCTGAACATATAGCTAACAGCAACCAGATGACAGGTGATGTTTTGATTTACGATGACTTCATCCACTGATACTTTGTATCTTCCTTCATCTGCAAAACATGTAAACAATGACAGTATTCCTTAATAAAAGAAACAAATTTGCAACATTTCACAATGACTACGTTTACACGTCAGTAATCGAATTATTTACCTTATTCTGAATAAAACAATATTATGATTAAGGTGTTTACATGAACTGCTTTTAGAATAATAATTTCATGTTCCCGTTTTACATGTTATTCACCTTATTCCGCCCCGCCCACTTTTAATTATTCGCTTTTCCGCATTTTGTCATCTGACTTCCGCTAAACTGGAGACGGCACATCCGGTAACTAGTTCAGTAGTTGTAAGATTGTTTATAGCTAGCTATAACTGTGTCAACTAGCTTTGCTTACTTCCCTCTCAGCCGGAAGTAAGATGACAAAACGAACGTAATGGCGGCACCGTTGTTGCCATGACAAATAAGGTGAATTGTACATAAATCGATTAATGGCATGCGTCATTACGTCACCACGCGACTCTATCCGAAGTCCCCTCCTGAACACAAATGACAGACCTGCTTACAGCCGTTTAGCGTCATTACGAACGTGAACGTTGGATTAGTGTTGTTCCTCAGTCAAAATAACAAAATGCAGTAAGCAAACAAGAACACAAACGACAAATTATATTTAAAAAGAGCCTTTACACGCCTCAAACGACACCATTAACAAGGCCGTCTCAACTCGACCAAACTAACGTCATTAGACAATAGTTACGAACTTAAACGGTTATCGTATACAAATCTATGCATATTAAAGCAAGAAAACATTCATTTTATATTGCCATTTGAATAATTCACGTTACCTTTTCAACTCAACGTGGAGCTTGAGGAGAGACAGAGGGGGAGGTTCAAGTTCGAAGTTCCCGCCTAACGTTAAATTTAAAAAAAAAATACGGACAATAAAACTGTAAATTCACAGACACTCACCAACTGCCACGAACATTGGGGCTGTTGGCATAAGTAACTTAAAAAAAAAAAATCGCCCATAGAAAGCTTCTCAGTTTGTAAACTTGTGGAAAAATTCATCAGTCCTTTAATCTCCCAAACCAAGTGGCTTGTGAACACTAACGTTAGTTCACTACGTTAACGAATATGCACGTGAACTCCGTATCTTATTTCACATGCCCAACAAAGACAATATCTCATTTAAACAGTCAAATTGTTAACTTGCAGTGCTAATGTTTCATAAAAAGACTTACCGCTCAAACAGGTGAATAAAATGTTGCGCTGTAATAATGGCCACCAGAAGTAGGCTAACTTAGTCGGAGCAGAGATCAAGACCCCATAATGCAAAGCGAAAATGTAAATAGACGGAAAAACACATGTGAATCACGTCCTACGGACAATTTCTGGTAAAATTTACGGTCATACAACTGTTAATACACGGATATTTCTTACAGGTAGTTTCCTGGTTGATCTGGCAGTAGCATATGCCTGAGCCATCCATCCACCACTCCTTCATGCAGTGAATGTAGTTCCAGATGGCTCTGCGGAGCGTGGAAGCTGACCAAAATCTGGATACAGCCAATTCACAAGGGAAAAGCCATGGTCTGTCCAACTGTATGCTCAGTCAAAAGCAGCTCCATCTCGCGTGACTGAACTCCACTTGTCCCTCTAAGAAGTTCAACGCCCACCGCACGGAGGCCGCATACTTGAATCTTTCGATTTGCACACACAGACAATAATCAAAACACCCGTGTTTCGAAGTTGAAGTTGCAGATTAATAGTTACAAATGTGTAAAATGGCATTCACATAAACAAAATGACAGACACAAATGTGTGAGACATATTTGCACTTTACTTCAGTTTCGCTGTACAACCTCATGTTGGCGCTTACAACCTCTCAGATCTGGCAGTACAAGTTCAGATCCTAACGCTTTGACTTTTGCTACTACTTTAGCGATATTCCTGTTGTAAAACTGACTTGTGCACTTGTAAATGCAGAGTTGCAGACGCGAGAGAGCAGAAGGGGGGGGGGGGGGGGGGGGGGCGTTTTATTGGTCGATGCCTGACCAAAGAACAACGCCAGCCAGTGCGACTTGGTATGCTGGAAATAAAAAATGTTATGCATATATGAGTTATTGTTGCAACTCTTGGACAACATTTTCACTAATTATCATTAGTTTTAACGGGACTTTATATGACAGTAAAAGAGTGGCAAAGTCGTTTATTGGTTGGAGCCAATTCAATGGGACGTTTTTGTACGCGATGACGTCACTAAATAGAGCAGATCGCGCCGTTTTGGTGGTCAAGGTAGCAGCCAGTCATCGTGATGGAGACATCAAGCAATCCCAGGGCGCCGGCTTCACACTGCAAGCGTAAGCAGGGCGTAAGCAGCGCGTATTTTTTTCGGCGCCCATGTTAACGGATGAGAGCGTTCACACAGCACGCAGGGGCGGCGCGGCAGCGCGTAACAGGAGCAGAGCAGGAGCGGCAGTGCCGCGATCGTTTCGGCGCCGAGTCTATTTTTGCCGCGCTGCTTACGCTCAATTAAAGTGACAGGACATTATTTATGATCGACACTCAGAAAAAAAAACCATATTTAAAGTTTGTAAATGGGATGTAATGTATTTTAAACAGTTAACCATGAAGTTCAACAATTTCGTAGCAAGTTGTAATATATATTGTGTAGTTTATAGGCCTATATGTTGGCATAGAAGCAGATGTCATGCTGACAACAGCCATCATCAACAAACGCACGTGACAGCGTCCGGTGTAGCCAGACGGGGGTCTTCAGAGTACACCTGGAAGATGACCTAATGGACGACACTCGTCTCATCGTAGAAGTGGAAAAACAAAAAGTTATTTATGACCCAAAAAATTTAATGTAGGACTTTCAAGCGAAAGAAAAGGCATGGGATGCAGTGGATTGATCATTTGATATTACACGAAGTGACAAACGAATAAATACATATTCAAATACGTCACATAAATATTACACATGTAGCTACACCAAATAAGTCTATGATGTGGGTGACTTGTTTGAAAGTGTGTTTTTCGTGTGTTTGCTAATATCCCTATTAAAACGTTTACACAGTGTTAATAAAGACATTTACGATGCATGTTGAAGATGTTAGCATGGAGATTGCTTGTAAATCTGCTGTTTATGAGTATGTTTATCAGATATTGCTTCATTATTAAATAAGCGTTCGTCAGCAGGCATTATGAAGAGGTTTGCTAATAAATGTTAAATGTTGAATAAAGATGCTAAATATGTCAACATTGTAGATGTAATCTTTTGACCAAAACTTCAAAGGCATGTCATTCTCCTATAATTAATGTGTTTTTTTACAAAGTACTAGTCATTTTGCGTTGGCAGATGGTACGTCATTTTTAATGTTTTTTTTTTAAAGACAAAAAGTACAATCTGTCCAATCAGTACAACTTTTTACAATCTAAATAACAATCAATACAAACAAACATAAAGAACAGCAGCTAACAGTATGTGCAAAAAGAAACTTCTGGTTACAAGTACAAACCTTTAAAATATTGACCATATTCAATATAAACACTATGTCAGGGGCGCGGGAAGGTGTTTTATGTAGGGGGTGCTGTGGGGGGGGGGGGGGTAGTCAATTTCTGCATATAAATATTACGCCAAATAGAAACAGAAAATCGTGCTATAGCCTACGCACTTTCATGAGATCGTGTTAGACAACAATTAGCTATTTTACAAATGGGAATAGGCTACAATGAATTCATAACAATGTTTTACATTCAAGTTACATTCAAGCTTAAAAACCCTTAAAATGTATAGTGAAAAGTTTTTTTAAAAGCATCTGGAATGCAATAAAGTAATTTTAAAGCTGTTTTTAAAGCATTTGCTGCATGGATTAAAACGATAGGCCAATAAATAATTCACATCAGTCAGACAAAATTGCATTGCAACAAATCCTTTACATTTCAAGGACAAAGATTTACATACTTTTTTTTTATTGAATACAATTATAAAATAAAACGCAAATTATAATCGGGCCTGTTTTAGGCTTTCCCTTACTTTTATATTTTAGATGGTGAGGTGACGGGGAAAATGATGCCATCTCCTCATTGGAGAAATATATGCATCTTAACGGATTACATAGGCTAATGAAGAGTTTTTGCTTTGCTTTGAATTATTTCGTTTTAAAGTAGTATTTTAAAGCTTTCTATAGATATATTTATCATATCTCTGAGCCAGTTTCGGTTCATCATTGAAGCGCTCTTGTTCAAAACCTGAAGAAAGTGCATTCTCTGTTTTCCTATTTTATAAAAGCACAATGTTGATATTGTGAATGCACACAAATAAAAGTAGACCCTTTACAGTTCAAAATGATATATTACTCTTACCTTTATGAGGAAAAAAAAATCGCACGGCGTATTTTAAGTTGTTTTTACTGTAAGAAAAAAATCCTCCATGTCCTGTAAAGCTCGCTTCAGCTTCCACTCTCCACACAAACTGTTGGATATTGCACATTTATATAGGTTAAACATTTAAACTAACACTGTGATATGCTTGAACTGTTTATAGGCCTATCTGTCGATTTTATTTTAGTCAAGTCTTGATGATTTGATAAGGCTAAATTAATCAAACATAGGCGATCAACTCTGATGCTGGCCGCTTGGTCGTTGCTTAAAAGAAAAAAAACGTTTAACGAACAAAAAATGCTCCCAAGGTTTTTCTAAATTAACTTTATGAAGAAAAAAAAACGAAACATCGTCTAATCACTTTTCCATTACATACAAAACTGAACTATTTTAGCTATAAGCTGTTTTGGGAGAAGGGAAAGACTCATATCAGCTGAGAACAAAAAAAAAAGTACATCCATGATATTTCCATGTTCCGCTTTTAAGCCACAACCTACAAATTCTTCAACACAATCATAGCATTCACAAACATAAAAGCAAGCATTGGCAGTGCTGCGTGCGTGATTTGGCAGGCAGGATGCGACGCGTGCATCAAATAGCCCTGCATCAGTTTAATAACTTTGATAACTTTAATTCTTACAACTGTTAAATTAATGGGCAAATGGTAAATATGTCGAAGATCACATAGAAATAGATAGCAAAATAGCCAATGTAAACTAAATGTTATAACATCGGAGCAACCATATACATTTTTAAATTAATCTTTATTATAACAAATTTAGCCTATATACTTTTTTTATTCACAACAGTTTACAGTTGCCCACAGAAAAAAACAGGGGGTGCTGCAGCACCCTCAGCACCCCCTGTTCCCGCGCCCCTGCACTATGTATAAAATAACTATAACATTTCTGCTATGGTCAGTTATTGTTTTTGGCTGTTCCGTTGCCTGGGGGCACCAAAATCTACGTCGTAGATATAGGCCTATAAACTACACAATATATTTTACAACTTGCTACGAAATTGTTGACCTTCATGGTAACTGTTTAAAATACATTACATCCCATTTACAAACTTTAAATATGTTTTTTTTTTTGAGTGTCGATCATAAATAATGTCCTGTCACTTTAATTGAGCGTAAGCAGCGCAGCAAAAATAGACTCGGCGCCGAAACGATCGCGGCACTGCCGCTCCTGCTCTGCTCCTGTTACGCGCTGCCGCGCCGCCCCTGCGTGCTTTGTGAACGCTCTCATCCGTTAACATGGGCGCCGAAAAAAATACGCCCTGCTTACGCCGGCTTCACACTGCAAGCGTAAGTAGGGCGTAAGCAGCGCAGAAGCGGTGCGTATGCAGAGCAGGAGCCCATTGCCCTTTCACACCTGTAGCGTTTGCGGCGCGCGGCTGAACAGCGTCTTCTGAACAGAATGGGCAAATTCGAATCTAATTTTAAATACAATTGGTCTTGATTTATTATTAGAATAGTTTATATTACTGTATTTGTTTTATTTACACTGTACATGTGCATCTGTGTTTATGTGCAGTACGTATTGTAGATAGAAGAAAGGCAATTGCGCTGTATTTGTTACTACGGAGATCGAAGAAGGATACGACGTAGATTTTGGGTGCCCCCAGGCAAGGGAACAGCACAAAACAATAACTGACCATAGCAGAAATGTTATAGTTATTTTATACATAGTGTTTATATTGAATATGGTCAATATCTTAAAGGTTTATAGCCTACTTGTAACCAGAAGTTTCTTTTTGCACATATAGGTATACTGTAAGACGCAAAATGACTAGTCCTTTGTAAAAAAAAAACACATTAATTATAGGAGAATGACATGCCTTTGAAGTTTTGGTCAAAAGATTACATCTACAATGTTGATATATTTTGCATCTTTATTCAACATTTATTAGCAAACCTCTTCATAATGCCTGCTGACGAACGCTTCTTTAATAATGAAGCAATATCTGATAAACATACTCATAAACAGCAGATTTACAAGCAATCTCATGCTAACATCTTCAACATGCATCGAAATGTCTTTTTATTAACACGTAAAATGTAAACGTTGTAATAGGGATATTAGCAAAAACACGAAAAACACACTTTCAAACAAGTCACCCACATCACTTCGTGTATTATCAAATAATCAATCCACTGCATCCCATGCCTTTTCTTTGGCTTGTAAGTCCTTATACATTAAATTTTGTGGGTCATAACTTTTTGTTTTTCCACTTCTACGATGAGACGAGTGTCGTCCATTAGGTCATCTTCCAGGTGTACTCTGAAGACCCCCGTCTGGCTACTCCGGGCGCTGTCACGTGCGTTTGTTGATGATGCCTGTTGTCAGCATGACATCTGCTTCTATGCCAACATATAGGCCTATAAACTACACAATATATATTACAACTTGCTACGAAATTGTTGAACTTCATGGTAACTGTTTAAAATACATTACATCCCATTTACAAACTTGAAATATGTTTTTTTTGAGTGTCGATAAATAATGTCCTGTCACTTTAATTGAGCGTAAGCAGCGCAGCAAAAATAGACTCGGCGCCGAAACGATCGCGGCACTGCCGCTCCTGCTCTGCTCCTGCTACGCGCTGCCGCGCCGCCCCTACGTGCTGTGTGAACGCTCTCATCCGTTAACATGGGCGCCGAAAAAAATACGCGCTGCGCCCTGCTTACGCCGGCTTCACACTGCAAGCGTAAGCAGGGCGTAAGCAGCGCGTATTTTTTTCGTAGTAATAAATACATATTCAAATACGTCACATAAATATTACACATGTAGCTACACCAAATAAGTCTATGATGTGGGTGACTTGTTTGAAAGTGTGTTTTTCGTGTGTTTGCTAATATCCCTATTAAAACGTTTACACATAGTGATAATAAAGACATTTACGATGCATGTTGAAGATGTTAGCATGGAGATTGCTTGTAAATCTGCGGTTTATGAGTATGTTTATCAGATATTGCTTCATTATTAAATAAGCGTTCGTCAGCAGGCATTATGAAGAGGTTTGCTAATAAATGTTAAATGTTGAATAAAGATGCTAAATATGTCAACATTGTAGATGTAATCTTTTGACCAAAACTTCAAAGGCATGTCATTCTCCTATAATTCATGTTTTTTGTTTTTTTACACGTCATTTTTTTTATTTATTTTTTTAAAGACAAAAAGTACAATCTGTCCAATCAGTACAACTTTTTACAATCTGTAAATAACAATCAATACAAACATAAAGAACAGCAGCTTACAGTAGCCTATATATGTGCAAAAATTAACTTCTGGTTACAAGTACAAACCTTTAAAATATTGACCATATTCAATATAAACACTATGTATAAAATAACTATAACATTTCTGCTATGGTCAGTTATTGTTTTGTGCTGTTCCCTTGCCTGGGGGCACCCAAAATCTACGTCGTATCCTTCTTCGTAATCTCCGTAGTAACAAATACAGCGCAATTGCCTTTCTTCTATCTACAATACGTACTGCACATAAACACAGATGCACATGTACAGTGTAAATAAAACAAATACAGTAATATAAACTATTCTAATAATAAATCAAGACCAATTGTATTTAAAATTAGCAGGCACGTGCAGAGGGGGGGGCGGAGGGTGCTTGAGCACCTGCCCCTTTGCCACATGATGCCCAAAGTGCCCTTTTGTTAAGGCGATTTTTTATTTTTTTATTTTTTATTTTATTTTTTTACATCCTTCTGTGAAGGCCTGCCCAATCTAACTATTAGTAAAATTAACAATTTAGCCGTAAATAAAATCACCCACATGATAACCTTTCACCTGACGACCTCATCCGAACGATCCCTCGCGCTCAGGCACCACTTCAATATCGTCCGCGCTACGGTTGCAGCTTAAGTAAGTGGGGTTCTCAGCGGAGTGGTATGCTTGTTTACTTATCATTATTATTATTTTACAAGAACAACGTGAAGAGAACATGCATTGCACAGCTTTTGTTTAAATCGCTGTGTTTAGCCTGCAGCAAACGCCACTTCTAACGTTATACACAGCAGCAGCACCATAAACAAAGGTGCATGTGTTCACTTTGTTCGTGCTATTTGAGGGAGAAAGGTTTCATGGGGGTGGAAGGGTCTGGTCTTTTAAATGTCATTTGACTAAAATCTATTCATACTTTTACTTTTATTGTTACAGTATTTACAGCATCCGCATCAATACGCGTATCAGCAAGGAATGCGTCACTATACATTGCTGTTATGATATTTTGTGCACAGCCCTATTTAAAGCCTTGTTTCATGTGCCCCTTTTATATTTTGAGCACCTGCCCCTCCAAAGGTCTCAAATCAAATCAAATCACTTTTATTGTCACATCACCACAGCACAAGTGCCTTGGTGAGTGAAATTCTTATGAGCGTGCTCCAGACAATGCAGAAAAACAACAGACAATTTACCTATGGACAGACAGTGCAAAAAAAACAGCAAACAATTTACCTATGGACAGACAGTGCAAAAAAAACAGCAAACAATTTACATATGGACAGACAGTGCAAAAAAACAACAAACAATTTACATATGGACAGACAGTGCAAAAAAAAAACAACAACTGCAATTTACATATGGACAGACAGTGCAAAAAACAACAGCAATTTACATATGGACAGACAGTGCAAAAAACAACAGCAATTTACATATGGACAGTACATATTTACAGACTGTACAGAAGACAATGTGCAAAATACACATACATATACTCAGTACGCTTAGTGTACTATAGAGACATACTCAATTATCAACGGCACATTATACACCGTATGGGCACATCTACATTATGTACAGTATCTATACATAATGTAGTCTATACATAGTAATAATGTGAGGTGCAACAGATTATAAATTAACAGCAGATTGGTTGAGCAGCAGATATATGTGCAAAGGTGCAACAGATTATTCATATGCAGTGTCGTGGATGTGCATCGTATGGTGTCCAGTGATAGCAGATAGGTTGTGTTAGTGCAGTGTGTGCGTGTAGTCCGGTAGAACGGTGTTAAAGTGCAGTGCATGGCATGTTGTGTGAGTGGGAGTGTGTGTGTAGGTGAGTTATTTCTGACTGTTCATTAGCCTGATAGCCTGAGGGAAAAAGCTGTCCCTCAGTCGGCTAGTGCGCGATCGGATGCTGCGGAAACGTCGCCCTGAGGGCAGCAGAGAGAGCAGTCTGTGGGACGGGTGGCTGGAGTCTTTGATAATCCTCGGGCTTTCCTTGTACACCGCCTGGTGTAGATATCCTGGAGGGAGGGAAGCTCACCTCCAACAATGTGGCGGGCAGTTCGCACGACCCTTTGCAGAGCCCTGCGGTTGCCAGCGGTGCTGTTTCCATACCAGGCGGTGATACAGCCGGTCAGGATGCTCTCCACAGTGCAGGTGTAGAAGGACCTGAGGATTCTGGGGCTCGTTCCAAACTTCCTCAGCCGTCTCAGGAAGAAGAGACGCTGATGTGCCTTCTTCAGCACTGCATCTGTGTGAGCAGACCATGTGAGATCCTCGGTGATGTGAACGCCGAGGAACTTAAAGCTGGTCACCCGTTCCACAGGTGTCTTGTCGATGGTGATGGGTGTGTGTTCTCTGCTCTGTCTCCTGTAATCCACCACCAGCTCCTTGGTCTTGTCGATGTTGAGTGAGAGGTGGTTCTCCTGGCACCATTTAGTCAGGGTACTCACCTCCTCTCTGTAGGCCGTCTCATCGTTGTCGGTGATCAGGCCTATCACCGTTGTGTCATCAGCAAATTTGACGATGATGTTGGAGCTGTGTGTGGCTGTACAGTCGTGTGTGTACAGGGAGTATAGGAGTGGGCTGAGGACGCAGCCCTGCGGTGCACCAGTGTTGAGGATCAGGGGAGATGATGTGTTGTTGCCCATTCTGACCACCTGACTTCTGCCTGTCAGGAAGTCCAGGATCCAGCTGCACAGAGATCTGTTCAGTCCTAGAGTCTGGAGCTTCGCAACCAGTGTGGCAGGCACTATAGTGTTAAATGCTGAACTATAATCCACGAACAGCATCCTCACATAGGTGTTCTTATTTTCCAGGTGGGAGAGAGCAGTGTGCAGGGTGAAGGCAATAGCATCGTCTGTGGAACGGTTACTGCGGTATGCAAATTGTAGTGGGTCCAGTGAAGCAGGCAGCACAGAGCAGATGTAGTCTCTGACAAGCTTCTCGAAACACTTGCTGAAGATGGGGGTCAGAGCAACGGGCCTCCAGTCATTCAAGCATGTGATTTTATTTTTCTTCGGTATGGGCACAATGATGGATTTTTTGAAGCATGAGGGAACCACAGACAGAGAGAGGGACAGATTGAAAATATCTGTAAAATCTGTAATATCTGGTCTCTGCACGGCCCTGAAAATTAGATTCGAATTTGCCCATTCTGTACAGAAGACGCTGTTCAGCCGCGCGCTGCAAACGCTACCGGTGTGAAAGGGCAATGGGCGCGCGCTGCTCCTGCTCTGCATACGCACCGCTTTTGCGCCGCTCACGCGCTGCTTACGCTTGCAGTGTGAAGCCGGCGTTACGCTTGCAGTGTGAAACCGGCGTGAAACCGGCGTCACGCTTGCAGTGTAAAACGGGCGTGTTTATTGTTAATAAATTAAGACAGTTTAAAAAACAAAATAATTATTATGTTTTCCTTGACTGATGTAGGCTACTGTATTACTGATGGAGACTACACTGTAAACCCAGATTTTGATTCAACTCAAAGAGATTGAGTACATATTACTTAAATGTGTCTAATTTATTGACATTACTTGTTAATTCTGATTAAGCTGAACTTTTTCTTGTCCTTTCTTATTGTAATTGAGTTTTTAAGTCCAATCAGTAGTGTCTACTCAAACAAACTGAGTTTGTATTACTTAAACATGTGTCCTTTCTTTACATTAATTATGAATTCTGAGTAAACTGTACTTTTTAATGGCCTATCTTATTGTAATTATGTGTTTGAGCTAAAACAACTTAATATCATCAAGTTTTGCCTGTCCAACGGTAAGTTCAGATGGTCAAAAACAAAATACGAAATCGCAAATTATTTTCCAGATGGAGTCACTGGTAAGTTCGTGATTTCTGGACGTTATTGTTGTGTCCCTGATGTTAACATACATTTGATCAAACCTCATTTAAAATTTAGTCTGCATTTATTTTATAGACGGACATATATTTTTTAAGTATTTATTCATCAGCATGATAGTCTGCATGTATCTTACTTTTTAGTTAAAAAACACCAAATATTTAAAGCATTAGCTTTAAGTATTTTATTCATTAGCATGATAATCTGCATTTATATTATAGAGAGATTTTTTTAACAAAAAGTATTTTATTCCAGACCTGAGCTTTTACTTTGAAAAGTAGAAGCTCGGTGAAGCTTTTATTTTGAAATGTAGAAGCTCGTGGACGGCACAAGGCGGGACACGGCATTGACGTCACCCATGCAACCGGGCTGAGTTTTGCAGTTTGTCTGAGCAACAGGGCTGAGTTTTGCAGTTTGTCAACCAAATTTGAAGAGGTGCAGTACAATATTGTAATGATTGGCAGTAAAGAGGAAGAGATTTTTTTTTCTTTTCTTACCATCACTGAGGAAACTACACACTAGAACCCTATTAGGCCATGGCTTTGTTTCTTTTGTTGTTAAAAAAAAAGGACATGTTCAATAAAAATACAATTGGATCAGTGTAATGTTGCAGTTGTATGTATGTATTTTACATAGGTCTATTAATTGAAATATATTTTGAGTTTCAGGAACAAAAAGTTAAGTTGGGTCAGTTAGAATATACAATTTAGTCAAATTGGTTATGGAGTAATGCTTACTTAACAAGCTGAGTCAAATAAATGGGTGGGAATGATTGTTTAAACTAAGTATCTTCAGTTACTGTAACTCGGTTATAAGTACATTCAACTTAAATGTTCTATTCCATTCCATTATGGGCTTAAGTACATTGAACGTAGTTCACCTCACTTATTCAACTAATGCTTCATTACTTAAAAATTTTAAGGCAACGGGTTACCTGGGTTTTTTTAAGTAAATTCTACTTATCCGGGTTTACAGTGTACTTTCCACACGAAAATAACGTTTTGCCACAGATAGTTATTTATGAGGTGTAAATGCTCAACACAATTCATTATTCAGGGCATTTTCTTTGATAATGTATTAAATAAGGACAAGGTGATTAGAAGGACAACGCGTATTGCACCGTGTTATCAGACTAAATGGGGTTTATTTTGAGTCAATTACCAATTGACTGTACATCCTGTTTATTACACATCATAACGACGTATTCCAGAGTGCCGCGATGTGATCTTTTTACTACTTACCACTCCCCATGCCTTTACCTATTGAAAATACTAAAGCTTAATAATACATACAAAGGCATTGTTATGTTAGATGAATTGTAGGATTTACAATTAATTTACATTACAATAACATTAATGTTTTATTATTATTCATATATTCATATTATCTTTCAGGAATTGTTGTTGAATCATTTATTACAACAGTTGTCCACCCGTCTGTCACATTCCTCTTGACATTGACTTCTTAGAATTGACATGTTCTCAGGAGCTGGTCATTTTTAGTGCCATCTCAAATCAAATACCCATCCCGAATGAACTGTATGATGCACTTTATCAAGTACACCAGATGGCAGTAAGAAATACTGACACATCATGGTTTCCCAAGAGAGTGGAAAAAATGGCCGTCCACGGATTCTGATTTCTGAGGACTCTGTATCCCAACTCCTTACATTAGGATTGCCTGTGACATAAATTGCAAGGTTGCTAGGGGTGCACAATTCATAGACGCATGGTGGGCTGGGTATTGTCTGTGAACATTGCAGATGCAGAGCTAGACTCACTCGTGGCAACAATCCACACAAGCAATCCGAATGCAGGTTACATAATGATGATGGGTCTGCTGAGAGCACAAGGTCATCGGGTACAATGGGATAGAGTTCGTTCTTCAATGCATCGAGTTGACACCGCAAGCATTGTTTCCAGGTCACAATTAGGATGTGTGGTTAGGAGGACATACTCTGTCCCCAGCCCAAAGTCCCCGATGCACATTGACACAAACCACAAGCTAATACGGTAAGTTAAACATAAACATTGTATTTATTATATACTGTATGCTCAGTTCAGTATATGTGACAGAAATGTACCTTTTCAAGGTATAACATTGTGATATTTGGAGGCATCGATGGCTTCTCCAGGAAGGTAAAGATAAAGACACTGCTTAATTAAACTAGAAGAGTGATGAATCAGTGAATGATAGTTTTTTTATTCATAAACTTGTTAAAACATGTCACTAAAGAGGTATAATATTTTGAAGACTATATTAACATGTCAATATGTAGAATACTTGTTAAAAGTTTTCTTATTTTGTTGTTTATTAATGTAGATAATGTATCTTGGTGTGTCAAATAACAATCTGTCTTTCTTGCATGAGGCAGTTCAGAAGTTTGGATTTCCACTGAGGTCAAATGTGCCACTGGCAATTGCTGCTTTTTTATGTGTTTTTTTTTTGTATGAAATAAGCAGAATAGAGGCTTAAATTGTTGTGATGCAAAAATTATTTTATATACATATGCAAGATTTGTAAACATTGTATGCTGTCGCATTATTTGTAACCAACATATGTTTTGCCAGGGTTCGGGGGGATCATGGAGGGGAGAATGTAGATGTGGCCTGCTTTATGTTCTCTGTCCGGGGAACAGGGAGAAGTAGCTTCATTGCTGGTAAAAGCGTTCACAATCAGAGGTAAATTTTAATATCACATTATATATTTAACCCTTGTGCACTGATAATTTAGGGTGTATACTGGGGCTGTTAAGGGTCTCTAGAGATCCCAGACAATAAAATGTGGTTTTGTAACAATCATTGTTCTTGTTCTATTGTTTTTAAACATGAAATATCACTCACTTTTGTTTTTACTGTACAGTTGTGCAATAGAGATGTTTTTAGACATTGTAAAATCAGCATTATAATAGAAAAAGCCCTTAAAAATTAAGATACAAATTGTGCAAGTATGCCACATTTTTGTGTGCACACAAAGGTTAAGTTTTATCAAATTATTATTTGAAAAAATGTATTCATTAAACCTGCAAGTTGCAGCCTTCCTCATAAAATATTATTCTAGAAATGACTGGGGCTTCTGTTAAAGTGCTGACCATGTTGAAATATTTTCCACTCCTTTGCTTAAAACAGAATTGAGCGATTGTGGCGGGATGTGTTCACTGTGGTTACCTCCCACTTCTACCATGTTCTGCACCAGCTGGAAGAGGATGGACATCTTGATCTGTCCAGCAGTCTTCACATCTTCTGCTGTCACTATGCCTTCTTCCCACGGATCCAAGCCCATCTCAATATATTTAGAAATGGATGGGCCAACCTCTCTCCTAATCAGCTGTGGCAACTGGGGCAGCAGTACCATTCAGAAGAGTGTGATGAGGTAGGTATGTGGTTTATTTGTTTCTAATTCATCTTTTCTCACAGAATCTACAGATTCCACAAATAGACTGGGAAAGCAGCCGTCTTATCCCCAGTGACACAAATTCTGGCATCCAGGTTCCTGAAATTGAATGTCCTCTGAGATCTGAGGAACTTAACGAGCTAAAGGCTGCTGTGGACCCAATGCAGCCATCAGGACATTTTGGGGCAGATGTTTACATTGCTACACTGCAGTACATGCATAGTATTGGCTGTGTGTAAGACATTGGAAATATCTGTAATTGAGATAAACCCCCCAAAAAACACAAAGAACAAGTTCTGTCTTATTTTATTTTTCTTGAACTGTAGTAGACAAAATAAATGAATTCACTTTAAAAAGTCTTTTGTCTTACTACAACTGTAGCTGAAAAACTAGTCAATTAAAAAAATACAATTAAAAGTATTATTTTAACACATTAATATAAACAGTTTGGGTCATGTATTACACAAAAGCATCATAATATGTAACATCTAAACATTCTAAAATGGTTACTTTTACCAATTTTGACATTTACAGAAACAGAAACATAAAAATGTCTTAATGTCTGAAATTACCGTTTCACTTTAATATTTTAAATTGAAAGCAGTTCATGTAATTTTATACAAGGCCAAAACCAACATCACTAGTGGAAATACAGCTTTCTAGGTGTTTTTTGAGTTGGTCATAGGTTGTGTAATGAGCTGGTAGACGAAGAATGCAAAAACAGGTGGAGGATGAAGGGTTTTCTGCCTGCACCACCTTCACCTGCAGCTCCCAGCTCACCCAGAATTTGACCGTTTCAATTTACATTGATCAGCTGAAATGGAGCAGACGACAAGTTATCAAAACACAAATTTTACAATATATATGCAAGTTAATGTAAAGATCTGTTAAATATTCAGCAATGACACAAACAGAAAAGATTTGTCTGTATATGGATTTGCATCAGCACCAGGCAGCTCCATGGCTAGTTTTGCTATTAGGAAAGTATAAAAACAACATACCAGTCTCCACAAACTGCCTAAGGTACCCTGAAATTCTGCATTGGGTGGTAAATGGGGGTTCATTATCCTCCTCTTCATCTTCCATGATGATGTTGTTTAAGAGAACCTAATTATAATTTTAGTATTCAAAAAGGGCATATTTTACATAAATAAAACTACGTAGGAATGAATGTTATGAAGTTGGTAGTTTAACTGAATAAATCACCTGTGTACTGCAGTCAGCCATTGACTGTCTTGGAAAAATCTTAGATGCCACATCAGGTCGGGCCTCCAATAATAGCCATACCATTGACTCCTTCAGTCTGAGCTGTTTTAATTGTCACCAAGTTCTTGTCAGCACCTGAATATGACAGGTACAATAATTTGGTGAATCCTATTTGACTGATCATTAATGTAATTAGGAAATAGGGGTTGCATTAACATTATCATGGTTTGTTTTGCTTCCTGATTTTACAATTTTTCACATTTGACTGATTTTCACATAAACATAAAGTCAAATTTAATGGTCTACTGCTGAATTTTTGCATAAAGTTCAACTGCTTATAAAAGAAAAAAAACCCACTGGTTACAATTTATTTTAAGGTGTTCTTGTTACAGTTTCATTATACATTTAAGTACAGAGTAATATTAATTAACTACATGTACTTACTACATGGTTAGGGTTAGAATTGGGGTTACTTGCATGCAATTATGCATAATTTATTGTTATTATAATTGCAAGTACATGTAACGTGTAACAAAGACACCTTAAAATGAATGTTTACCAAAAACACTTTCCGCATGCAGAAGATTGTGTAACAGCCAAGTGCGGTTGGTTGTAGTCAACACTGGAAGTCCCAAGACATTGCCCGTTGGTTAATGGCTGCCTTTTGATCCTCAGTAAAATCATTATTTGAATCACCTACAACAAGCTTTAGTGAAAGAATACATTTAAATATACAAACATATTTACCTCTATAAATATGGCACCTACCAACCGTATGGTCTCCCTAATGTCGATGTCAGCCACATCTTCAATTGTGATGGTTGCTGTCTGTGGAGCCACCTAATAACACATGCACAATTGCTGGGCTCACACCTGCTAATGAAGGCCCACCATGGAGGAAAGAATGACCAAGAATCCTGCCTGCCATCACAAACAAGTCACTCTGCAAAAGGACTTGGGAAGTAGATGGAATAAGGTGGTCTGCTTGCCCTTCAAATAATGCAGTTCCGTTTCCTGTGTGTAAAGCAGGAAACCCAAAGCATTTTTTGAGAAAAGTTGACAATGTCTGTTACTAAACTGATCACACAATGCTTTCAAAATGGTAATTTACATATTTTTATAGACAGTTATTTTATTCTAAACATGTATGACTGTGTTTCTGATACAGATTGCAAAAAAAAGCTATTTACCAGAATCGTATGGGCTGTTTTCCATACAAGGGCTCCAGAAAGATTTGGTGGCTTTAAAATGATAACATAGATTTTTGTCCAAAACTATCATATAAACAAGAATAAAGACAGCCATATGGGGTTTAAACAACAGGAGGGTTAGTCAAATATGGCAACTTTCTCTTTAAGGTTGTGGTTAAAATAACCTCCTTGATGATATTCCTTGAAAGAACTAACCAACACTAAAGAGGAGTCCATTCTGCAGCTTGTGCATCACCATGCTGAAAAATGGCGCTGAACACCATCCCCAGTGTGTCACGGGACAGCGAGGAAGCCCGTGGAAAAATGGAGATCTGGGTCCAAATGCAAGTAAGGTCACTTTAATAATAAAATCAAAAGCCAACAGGCAAAAACAAAACAATAATCAAGAACGGGACACCCCAGACGGCAACGTAGTGCTGGTGTCCCGAGTGCACGAAACCGAATGTAATCGGTCAAATTACAACCACAGTGAAATACAATACAACCATGCACATGTGAGTGCTGGTAGAAGTAATCTCGGCAGGCAGAGGGACGGGGCTGAGGTGCATAAATAGTCCACACATTGGGAACAGCTGAGACTGATGAGTAGGTGCACAGGTGTGTGGAGTGAAGTGATGAGTGGGTGCACAGGTGTGTGGAGTGAAGTGATGAGTCCAGGAGGAAGGGAGGTGGCGCCCTCTGGCGGAGAGAGGGAGGACGCCGGGCTGGACTCCTGACACTACCCCCCCTAAAAGGAACGGCTTCCAGACGTTTCCCCAAGGGCCCAACAAGGGGAACGGGGAAGAGCGGGGGTGGAGTAGGGGGAGGGATGGGGGGTCCAGGCCCATGTAGAGGAAGAGGGCCTGGAGACAGAGGTAGACACGGGTGCCAGGGTGGTGCCGGTAAAGCAGGAGTATCGTGCGCAGACACCGCCGCTACCTCAAAAGCCTTGTGTGCAGACTCTGTAGGCTCCCGGAACGGAGCGGGCTCTGGAGCGGACTCTGTCGGCTCCTGGAACGGAGCGGGCTCTGGAGCGGACTCTGTCGGCTCCCGGAACGGAGCGGGCTCTGGAGCGGACTCTGTCGGCTCCCGGAACGGAGCGGGCTCTGGAGCGGACTCTGGAGGCTCCCGGAACGGAGCGGGCTCTGGAGCGGACTCTGGAGGCTCCCGGAACGGAGCGGGCTCTGGAGCGGACTCTGTCGGCTCCTGGAACGGAGCGGGCTCTGGAGCGGACTCTGTCGGCTCCCGGAACGGAGCGGGCTCTGGAGCGGACTCTGTCGGCTCCCGGAACGGAGCGGGCTCTGGAGCGGACTCTGTCGGCTCCCGGAACGGAGCGGGCTCTGGAGCGGACTCTGGAGGCTCCCGGAACGGAGCGGGCTCTGGAGCGGACTCTGGAGGCTCCCGGAACGGAGCGGGCTCTCGAGCGGACTCTGGAGGCACCCGGAACGGAGCGGGCTCTGGAGCGGACTCTGGAGGCTCCCGGAACGGAGCGGGCTCTGGAGCGGACGCTGTCGGCTCACCTGTGGGGACGGACACCGCCGCTTCGGGAGCTCTGTAGGCGGGCCTCGCCATGTTGGGAGCTTCGTGAGCTGTGTGGGCGGGAATCGCCGCTTCGGATGCTG
>JAPDDM010000147.1:0-126310 GCA_027474115.1 Schizopygopsis malacanthus
TGGTTTGTTCCGATCGGGCAAAAAACCTAGGACTAGTTCGCAAAAGTAGATTTTGAACATAATTGAGAATATTTATATAACACTTTGATTGATGGAAGTTACTCCAGAGACAAAGTTGTTCAGAATGCGGTGTGTTCTATCATATGAATGTAAAGTTTTATGTGTATGTTTGAAAATATGAACGTTTTTTTACAAGTTACGTTTTGTACAATTGAAATATTGTGTTTTTGAAGGCTTCTTTTACTGTTATAGCGCCACCTATGGTCCGATCGCCATTGAACTTTGCATGGCTGTTAAGGGTCATCGACACATGTTTTCACCAACTTTCGTAAAGTTTCAAGTTTTTGTTTAGGTTTATAGGCCTTTGGGTTTATGTGGCCACGCCCACTTTTGTAAATGAGCAATTAAAGGCTAACCAAAGGACAAAATTCCACTTTTTTTCGATAATTATTGATCTAGAGTATCCAGAGATATTAATGCAGTGGTTTGATCGAGATTGAGAAAAAAACCAGAGACTAGTTCGAAAAAGTAGGTTTTTACAAATTTTATGAATATTTAATGAACGATTTGATTGACAGCAATGGTTCTAGAGGCAAAGTTTCTCATTATGAAGTGAGCTATCAAATGATATGCTATTGTGTGGATAAGTTAAACGACACGTGATTACAGAGCCAAAAAACTCGTTAGCGCCAACTAGTGGCCGATTTCTTTCAAAATTCTTAGAGACCTTAAGGGCCATGAGTTGAACATGCCCAATGAGTTTCGTTCTGATTGACCTCTGTTAACCTTGTATAATAGGTTGTTTAAAATTGTTTGACCAATGGCGGCCATGTTTTTTGAGATATGCAAATTTCCTTATAATATTTTATTCCTCCTGGGACAGAGATACTGTATACCAAATTTTCAAGTTGATCGGACCTACGGTTTATGCGTTACAGTTTTTCCAATCTTATAGCGCCACCAAGTGGCAAAGCTGCGCAATTTTTTTTATTTGACCAAAGAATTATGTCATAAATAAGTTTCAAGAGTTTGGTGAAGATATCTCATTCATTCAAGAGTTATAGTCTTTAAGTAAATTGGCCCCGCCTCTTTCGATTGTTTTTACGCCCCTTTGCGAACGTGAGTTGAAATTTCAACTTTTTTTCGATAATTATTGATATTCACTTGCAGAGAACATTTCTGCAGTGGTTTGGTTCTGATCCGGGCGAAAAACCTAGGACTAGTTCGCAAAAAGTAGGTTTTGGACAAATTTCAAAATGGCGGAAAAACTATCTAGACGGAAATGAATCGGAGTTATCCATTTTGTTTTGATTGAGCCAGGATTACAGGGATATAAGACACTTGAGTCTACGACAAGCGGTTTAGGAGTTATGAGTCGTTTCGCGTCGGTGGTCGCTATAGCGCCACCTATGGGCCGATTGGGCTGATAATTTGATAAGCTCTCCTCGATTTTTGGTCTACCCATTGGCAAAGTTTCAAGTTTCTAGGCCTTACAGTTTGGGCTGCACGTTGCGTTTTACGGCAAGAAAATAATAATAATAATAAAAAATTCTTAACAAATACAATAGGGATTCTGCATTTCATGCAAGGACCCCTAATTAAAGCTGCGAGCAGCATTAAGCGGGCTTCTTGCTTTGAGGGCATCAGGGTGTGCTTTTATGGTCTAGGCCAACCTTGATTCATAGCTGACAGTGAAACACATCGAAAATGGACAACAGGCTGACAGAAACACACACACAAACACATGTTCAACTGTTTATTGATAATTATTGATCTAGAGAGTCTAGAGAATAGTACTACATTGATTTGAGGTCATTTACCTTAGAAATACTGTGTTTTGAGGCCTTTTTCACTGTTATAGCGCCGCCACTATGGTCCGATCTCCCATGAAACTTTGCATGCTTGTTAAGAGTCATCTGAAACATGTTTTCACCAACGTTTCGTAAGTTTAAGTTTTTTGTTTAGGTTTTATAGGCTTTGGTTATGTGTAACCAGGCTCCATTTTTAAATGAGCTAATTCTAGCTAACCAAAGGACAAAATCCACTTTTTTTCATGATTATTGATCTAGAGAGTCCAGGATTATTACTACAGTGGTTTGATCGAGGTTGAGAAAAAAAACCAGAGACTAGTTCGCAAAACTAGGTTTTTGACATATTTATTAATATTTAATGAACAATTTGATTGACAGCATTAATCCTAGAGGCAAAGTTGCTCAGAATAAGGAGACCTATTAATAATAAAGAAGTAGTGTTTTATGTGAATTATGAACATGCTCAACAATTTGAGGTCATTTTCTATACAAATATAATGTTTTTGAGAGCTCTTTTTACTGTTATAGCGCCATATGGTCCGATCTCCATGAAACTTTGCATGGCTGTTTTAAGTTAATGTGACACATGTTTTCACCAACTTTCATAAAGTTTCAAGATTTTGTTTAAGTTTTATAGGCCTTTGGTTATGTGTGACCAGGCCCCTTTTTTAAATGAGCTAATTCTAGCTAACCAAAGGACAAAATTCCACTTTTTTTCGATAATTATTGATCTAGAGCGTCCATAGATTATTATACAGTGGTTTGATCGAGAGGTTGAGAAAAAAACCAGAGACTAGTTCGCAAAAGTAGGTTTTTGACATATTTATTAATATTTAATTAACGATTTGATTGAGAGCAATGTGCCGTGGGCCAAAGTTGCTCATCATGACGAGAGCTATCAAATGATATGCATATTGTGTGGATACGTTAAACGACACGTGATTACAGAGCCATAAAATCTCGTTAGCGCCAACTAGTGGCCGAGTTCTTTCAAAATTCTTACAGACCTTAAGGGCCATGAGTTGACATGCCCAATGAGTTTCGTTCTGATTGACCTCTGTTTAACCTTGTCTAATATGTGTTTTTAACATGGTTTGGCCAATGGCGGCCATGTTTTTTGAGATATGCAAATGTCCTTATAGTATTTTGTTCCACTTCGGACAGAGATAATGTATACCAAATTTCAAGTTATTCGGACCAACGGTTTATGCGTTACAGTTTTCCCAATCTTATAGCGCCACCAAGTGGCGAATCTGGGTAATTTTTTTTAATTTGACCAAAAATCAATGTCATACACATGTGTCCTGAGTTTGGTGAAGATATCTCATTCCTTTCAAGAGTTATAGCGATTTAAGTGAAATTGGCCCCGCCTCTTTCGAACATTTTACGCCCCTTTGCGAACCTGAGATGAAATTTAAACTTTTTTTCGATAATTATTTATATTCACTTGCCAGAGAACATTTTCTGCAGTGGTTTGATTCCGATCGGGCAAAAAACCTAGGACTAGTTCGCAAAAGTAGGTTTTGAACATAATTGAGAATATTTAAATAACACTTTGATTGATGGAAGTACTCCAGAGACAAAGTTGTTCAGAATGCGGTGTTCTATCATATGATGTAAAGATTATGTGTATGTTTGAAAATATGAACGTTTTTTTACAATTTACGTTATGTACAATTGAATGAAATATAGTGTTTTTGAAGGCTTCTTTTACTGTTATAGCGCCACCTATGGTCCGATCGCCATGAAACTTTGCATGGCTGTTAAGGGTCATCTGACACATGTTTTCACCAACTTTCGTAAAGTTTCAAGTTTTTGTTTAGGTTTTATAGGCCTTTGGGTTTATGTGGCCACGCCCACTTCTTGTAAATGAGCCAATTAAAGCTAACCAAAGGACAAAATTCCATTTTTTTCGATAATTATTGATCTAGACTGTCCAGAGATTATTAATGCAGTGGTTTGATCGAGATTGAGAAAAAAACCAGAGACTAGTTCGAAAAAGTAGGTTTTTACAAATTTGTGAATATTTAATGAACGATTTGATTGACAGCAATGGTTCTAGAGGCAAAGTTTTGCATTATGAGGAGATCTATCAAATGATATGCATATTGTGTGGATAAGTTAAACAACACGTGATTACAGAGCCCAAAAAATCAAATTAGCGCCAACTAGTGGCCGATTTCTTTCAAAATTCTTACAGACCTTTAGGGCCACGAGTCGAACATGCCCATAGAGTTTCATTCCGATCGACCTCGATAACTTTGTTTAATAAGTGCTCAAGCTTATTTGGCTGATGGCGGCCATGTTTTTTGAGATACGCCAATTTCCTCATATATACACTTATGGCATATTGGACAAAGATACTGCATAACAATTTCAACTCAATCGACTAACGCTTGCATAGTTATAGCTGTTGTTATGTTTTTTAAATCTTATAGCGCCACCAAGTGGTAGAGCTGCGCAATTCTTTTTGATTTGACCAAAGATTGAGCTTGCACATATGTGTGCCGAGTTTCTGAAGATATCTCATTCTGTTCAAGAGTTATACTTCAAATAACATTGGGCTAACGTTAGCTTAGGAGCTAATTGGCATACCGTTTCGTGCAAAAATCGAAATTTCAATTTTTTTGATAATTATTTATATTCAGGATAAACCAAATATTTCTGCAGTGGTTTGTTCCGATCGGATAAAAAACCTAGGACTAGTTCGTTAAAGTACGTGTTGAATATAGGTCAATTTTGCGGAAAAACCGTGGTCTGAGAGAAAATCTGTCGTAATACACTTTTTTGCGGGCTGACCAAGGATCGCAACGATGTCATTTTTTAAATCTACGATCAATTTTGAGCGAGCTAAGCTACGCCAAAAACGTCTAAATTTTAGTTTTTTGCGCTGTAGCGCCACCTATGGGCCGATTTGGGCTAGCCTTTGGTTTCTCGTTCCCGCCACGACTACTACAATCTGACGGGTTTCAGCTCTCTAGCCCTTACGGTTTGGGCTGCACGTTCATTTTAGGGGTGGAATAATAATAATAATAAAAAAAATCCTTACAATTACAATAGGATTCTGCATTTCATGCAAGAACCCCTAATTAAAGCTGCGAGCAGCATAAGCGGGGTTCTTGCTTTGAGGCATCAGGGTGTGCTTTTTAGGGTTTAGGCCAACCTTGATTCATAGGTGACAGTGAAACACATCGAAAATGGACAACAGGCTCACAGAAACACCCACACACATGTTCAACTGTTTATTGATAATATGATCTAGAGAGTCTAGAGAATAGTACTGCATTGATTTGAGGTCATTTACCTTAGAAATACTGTGTTTTGAGGCCTTTTTCCCTGTTATAGCGCCACCTATGGTCCGATCTCCATGAAACTTTGCATGCTGGTTAAGAGTCATCTGAAACATGTTTTCACCCAGTTTCGTAAAGTTTTGGATTTTCGTTCAGGTTTTATAGGCCTTTGGTTATATGTGGCCATGCCCCATTTTTAATGAGCTAATTAAAGCTAACCAAAGGACAAAATTCCAAATTTTTTCGATAATTATTGATCTAGAGCGTCCATAGATTATTACTAAGTGGTTTGATCGAGGTTGAGAAAAAAACCAGAGACTAGTTCGCAAAAGTAGGTTTTTGACATATTTATTAATATTTAATTAACGATTTGATTGACAGCATTAGTCCAAGAGGCAAAGTTGCTCAGAATAAGGAGACCTATTAAATAATATAAGAGTAGTGTTTTATGTGAATTATGAACATGCTCAACAATGTGAGGTCATTTTCTATACAAATATAGTGTTTTTGAGAGCTATTTTTACTGTTATAGCTCCACCTATGGTCCGATCGCTCCATGAACTTTGCATGGCTGTTAAGGGTCATCTGACACATGTTTTCACCAACTTTCGTAAAGTTTCAAGTTTTTGTTTAGGTTTTATAGGCCTTTGGGTTTATGTGGCCACGCCCACTTATGGTAAATGAGCCAATTAAAGCTAACCAAAGGACAAAATTCCACTTTTTTTCGATAATTATTGATCTAGAGAGTCCATAGATTATTACTGCAGTGGTTTGATCGAGATTGAGAAAAAAAACAGAGACTAGTTCGAAAAAGTAGGTTTTTACAAATTTGTGAATATTTAATTAACGATTTGATTGACACTAATGGTTCTAGAGGCAAAGTTGCTCAATATGATGAAGCTATCAAATGATATGCATATTGTGTGGATATGTAAAACACCACGTGATTACAGAGCCAAAAATCAAATTAGCGCCAACTAGTGGCCGATTTCTTTCAAAATTCTTACAGACCTTTAGAACAATGAGTGGAACATGCCCATAGAGTTTCGTTTTGATTGACCTCTGCTAACCTTGTCTAATAGGTGTTTAAAATTGTATGGCCAATGGCGGCCATGTTTTTTGAGATATGCAAATATCCTTATAGCCTTTTGTCCCCTTTGGACAGAGATACTGTATACCAAATTTCAAGTTAATCAGACCAACGGTTTATGCGTTACAGTTTTCCCAATCTTATAGCGCCACCAAGTGGCGAATCTGGTCAATGTTTTTTATTTGACCAAAAAACAATGTCATACACATGTGTCCTGAGTTTGGTGAAGATATCTCATTCCGTTCAAGAGTTTATAGCTGTTTAAGTGAAATTGGCCCCGCCTCTTTCAAACCTTTTTTACGCCCCTTTGCAAACGTGAGTTGAAATTTCAACTTTTTTTCGATAATTATTGATATTCACTTGCCAGAGAACATTTCTGCTGTGATTTGGTTCTGATCGGGCGAAAAACCTAGGACTAGTTCGCAAAAGTAGGTTTTGAACAAATTTCAAGATGGCGGAAAAACTGTCTAGGCGCAAATGAAATCGGAGATAGCCATTTTGTTTTGATTGACCCAGGATTACAGGGATATAAGACATTTGAGTCTACGACAAGCGGTTTAGGAGTTATGAGTCGTTTCGCGTCAGTGGTCGCTATAGCGCCACCTATGGGCCGATTGGGCTGAGAATTTGATAAGCTCTCCTCGATTTTTGGTAGGTCTACATTGGCAAAGTTTCAAGTTTCTAGGCCTTACGGTTTTGGCTGCACGTTGCGTTTTACGGCAGAAGCGTAATAATAAAAATAATAATAATAATAATAATAAAAATTCTAACAATTATCAATTGGGATTCTGCACTTCTGCAAGAACCCTAATTAAAGCTGCGAGCAGCATTTAAGCGGGGTTCTTGCTTTGAGGGCATCAGGGTGTGCTTTTATGGTTAGGCCAACTTGATTCATAGCTGACAGTGAAAAACACATCGAAAATGGACAACAGGCTCACAGAAAACAACCAACACACACACGTTCAACTGTTTATTGATAATTATTGATCTAGAGAGTCTAGAGAATAGTACTGCATTGATTTGAGGTCATTTACCTTAGAAATGCTGTGTTTTGAGGCCTTTTTCACTGTTATAGCGCCACCTATGGTTCGATCTCCACGAAACTTTGCATGCTTGTTAAGAGTCATCTGAAACATGTTTTCACCCAGTTTTGTAAAGTTTTGGATTTTCGTTCAGGTTTTATAGGCCTTTGGTTATATGTGGCCAGGCCCCATTTTTAAATGAGCTAATTCTAGCTAACCAAAGGACAAAATTCCACTTTTTTTGATAATTATTGATCTAGAGCGTCCATAGATTATTACTACAGTGGTTTGATCGAGGTTGAGAAAAAAACCAGAGACTAGTTCGCAAAACAAGGTTTTTGACATATTTATTAATATTTAATGAACGATTTGATTGACAGCATTAATCCTAGAGGCAAAGTTGCTCAGAATAAGGAGACCTATTAAATAATATAAAGAAGTAGTGTTTTATTTGAATTATGAACATGCTCAACAATGCTAGGTAATTTTCTATACAAATATAGTGTTTTTGAGAGCTATTTTTACTGTTATAGCGCCACCTATGGTCCGATCGCCATGAAACTTTGCATGGCTGTTAAAAGTCATGTGACACATGTTTTCAGCAACTTTCGTAAAGTTTCAAGTTTTGGTTTAGGTTTTATAGGCCTTTGAGTTTGTGTGGCCACGCCCACTTTTTTAAATGAGCCAATTATAGCTAACCAAAGGACAAAATTCCACTTTTTTTCGATAATTATTGATCTAGAGAGTCCAGAGATTATTACTGCAGTGGTTTGATCGAGATTGAGAAAAAAACCAGAGACTAGTTCGAAAAAGTTGGTTTTTACAAATGTGTGAATATCTAATGAACGATTTGATTGACAGCAATGGTTCTAGAGGAAAAGTTGCTCATTATGAGACAAGCTATCAAATGATATTCATATTGTGTGGATAAGTAAAACACCACGTGATTACAGAGCCAAAAAAACAAATTAGCGCCAACTAGTGCCGATTTCTTTCAAAATTCTTACAGACCTTAAGGGCATGAGTTGAACATGCCAATGAGTTTCGTTTTGATTGACCTCTGTTAACCTTGTCTAATATGTGTTTAACATGGTTTGGCCAATGGCGGCCATGTTTTTTGAGATATGCAAGTGTCCTTATATTATTTTGTTCCACTTCGGACAGAGATAATGTATACCAAATTTCAAGTTAATCGGACCAAGGGTTTATGCGTTACAGTTTCCCAACCTTATAGCGCCACCAAGTGGCGAATCTGGCGCATTTTTTTTTATTTGACCAAAAAACAATGTCATACACAACGTGCCCTGAGTTTGGTGAAGATATGTCATTCCGTTCAAAAGTTATAACTATTTAAGTGAAAATTGGCCCGCCTCTTACGAACGTTTTTACGCCCTTTGCAAACTGAGTTGAAATTTCAACTTTTTTTCGATAATTATTGATATTCACTTGACAGAGAACATTTCTGCAGTGGTTTGGTTCCGATCGGGCGGAAAAACCTAGGACTAGTTCGCAAAAGTAGGTTTTGGACAAATTTCAAAATGCGGAAAAACTTTCCGGGGCCGGAAATGAAATCGGAGATAGCCATTTTGTTTTGATTGAGCCAAGGATTACAGGGATATAAGACACTTGAGTCTACGACAAGCGGTTTAGGAGTTATGACTCATTTCGCGTCGGTGGTCGCTATAGCGCCACCTATGGGCCGATTGGGCTGAGACTTTGATACGTTTTCTCCTCAAATTGAGGTCTACAGTGGCTAGTTTCAAGTTTCTAGGCCTTACGGTTTGGGCTGCACGTTGCGTTTTACGGCAGAAAAGGGGAAAAAAATAGCGATTATAAATAACATTAAAGCTGCGAGCAGCATTTAAGCGGGCTTCTTGCTTTGAGGGCACCAGGGTGTGCTTTTATGGTCTAGGCCAACCTTGATTCATAGCTGACAGTGAAACACATCGAAAATGGACAACAGGCTCACAGAAACACAACACAAAACACATGTTCAACTGTTTATTGATAATTATTGATCTAGAGAGTCTAGAGAATAGTACTGCATTGATTTGAGGTCATTTACCTTAGAAATACTGTGTTTTGAGGCCTTTTTCACTGTTATAGCGCCACCTATGGTCCGATCTCCATGAAACTTTTCATGCTTGTTAAGAATCATCTGAAACATGTTTTCACCCAGTTTCGTAAAGTTTTGGATTTTCGTTCAGGTTTTATAGGCCTTTGGTTATATGTGGCAAGGCCCCATTTTTAAATGAGCTAATTCTAGCTAACCAAAGGACAAAATTCCACTTTTTTTCGATAATTATTGATCTAGAGAGTCCATAGATTATTACTGCAGTGGTTTGATCGAAGTTGAGAAAAAAAACAGAGACTAGTTCGCAAAAGTAGGTTTTTGACATATTTATTAATATTTAATTAACGATTTGATTGACAGCATAAGTCCAAGAGGCAACGTTGTTCAGAATGAGGAGCTATAACTAATGATATGAATATCTAGTGTTTTATTTGAATTTTGAACATGCTCAACAATGCTAGGTCATTTTCTATACAAATACAGTGTTTTTGAGAGCTATTTTTACTGTTATAGCACCACCTATGGTCCGATCGCCATGAAACTTTGCATGGCTTTTAAGGGTCATGTGACACATGTTTTTACCAACTTTTGTAAAGTTTCAAGTTTTGGTTTAGGTTTTATAGGCCTTTGGGTTTATGTGGCCATGCCCACTTGTTGTAAACGAGCCAATTAAAGCTAACCAAAGGACAAAATTCCACTTTTTTTCGATAATTATTGATCTGGAGATGCCAGAGATTATTACTGCAGTGGTTTGATCGAGATTGAGAAAAAAACCAGAGACTAGTTCGAAAAAGTATTTTTTTACTAATTTGTGAATATTTAATGAACAATTTGATTGACACTAATGGTTGTAGAGGCAAAGTTGCTCATTATGACGAGACCTATCAAATGATATGCATATTGTGTGGATATGTAAAACACCACGTGATTACAGAGCCAAAAAAACAAATTAGCGCCAACTAGTGGCCGATTTCTTTCAAAATTCTTACAGACCTTAAGGGCCATGAGTTGAACATGCCCAAAGAGTTTCGTTCTGATTGACCTCTATTAACCTTGTCTAATAGGTGTTTTAAATTGTTTGACCAATGGCGGCCATGTTTTTTGAGATACGCCAATTTCCTCATATACACTTATGGCATATTGGACAAAGACACTGCTTATCAATTTTCAAGTCAATCGGACCAACGCTTGCATAGTTATAGCTGTTTTTATGTTTTTTAAGTCTTATAGCGCCACCAAGTGGTAGACCTGCGTTTTTTTTTTTTTTTGACCAAAGATTGAGCTTGGACACATGTGTGCCGAGTTTGGTGAAGATGTCTCATTCTGTTCAAGAGTTATACTTCAAATAACATTTGGCTAACGTTAGCATAGGCGCTAATTGGCATACCGTTTCGTGCAAAAATCGAAATTTCAATTTTTTTTTGATAATTATTTATATTCAGGATAAACCAAATATTTCTGCAGTGGTTTGGTTTCGATCGGATAAAAAACCTAGGACTAGTTCGTTAAAGTAGGTGTGGGATATAGGTCAAATTTAGCGGAAAAAAAACCGTTGCGTCTGGAGAAAATCTGTCGTATACACTTTTTTGCGGGCTGACCAAGGATCGCAACGATGTCATTTTTTTAAATCTACGATCAATTTGAGCGAGCTACGCCCAAAAACGTCAGAATTTTAGTTTTTTGCGCTATAGCGCCACCTATGGGGCGATTGGGCTGAGACTTTGATACGATCTAGCCTTTTCTGTGCTACCTATTGGCAAAGTTTCAAGTTTCTAGGCCTTACGGTTTGGGCTGCACGTCGCGTTTTACGAGCGGAATAATAATAATAATAAAAAAAATCCTTACAATTACAATAGGGATTCTGCACTACGTGCAAGAACCCCTAAATATAGCTGCGAGCAGCAATAAGCGGGGTTCTTGCTTTAAAGGCACCAGGGTGTAATTTTATGGTGTAAGCCAACATTGATTCATAGCTGACAGTGAAACACATCGAAAATGGACAACAGGCTCACAGAAACACACACACACACATGTTCAACTGTTTTTTTGATAATTATTGATCTAGAGAGTCTAGGAGACCAGTACTACATTCATTTGAGGTCATTTACTTAGAAATACTGTGTTTTGAGGCCTTTTTCACTGTTATAGCGCCACCTATGGTCCGATCTCCATGAAACTTTGCATGCTTGTTAAGAGTCATCTGAAACATGTTTTCACCCAGTTTCGTAAAGTTTTGGATTTCCGTTCAGGTTTTATAGGACTTTGGTTATATGTGGCCAGGCCCCATTTTTAAATGAGCTAATTAAAGCTAACCAAAGGACAAAATTCCACTTTTTTTCGATAATTATTGATCTAGAGAGTCCAGAGATGATTACTGCAGTGGTTTGATTGAGATTGAGAAAAAAAACAGAGACTAGTTCGCAAAAGTAGGTTTTTGACATATTTATTAATATTTTATGAACGATTTGATTGACAGCATCAATCCTAGAGGCAAAGTTGCTCAGAATAAGGAGACCTATTAAATAATATAAAGAAGTAGTGTTTTATGTGAATTATGAACATGCTCAACAATGTGAGGTCATTTTCTATACAAATATAGTGTTTTTGAGAGCTATTTTTACTGTTATAGCGCCACCTATGGTCCGATCTCCATGAAACTTTGCATGGCTGTTAAATGTCATCTGACACATGTTTTCACCAACTTTCGTAAAGTTTCAAGTTTTGGTTTAGGTTTTATAGGCCTTTGAGTTTGTGTGGCCACACCCAATTTTTTATATGAGCCAATTATAGCTAACCAAAGGACAAAATTCCACTTTTTTTCGATAATTATTGATCTAGAGAGTCCAGAGATTATTACTGCAGTGGTTTGATCGAGATTGAGAAAAAAAACAGAGACTAGTTCGTAAAAGTAGGTTTTTACAAATTTGTGAATATCTAATGAACGATTTGATTGACAGCAATGGTTCCAGAGGCAAAGTTGCTCATTATGAGACAAGCTATCAAATGATATGCATAATGTGCGGATAAGTAAAACACCACGTGATTACAGAGCCAAAAAAACAAATTAGCGCCAACTAGTGGCCGATTTCTTTAAAAATTCTTACAGACCTTTAAAACAATGAGTGGAACATGCCCACCAAGTTTCGTTCTGATTGACCTCTATTAACCTTGTCTAATATGTGTTTAAATTTGTTTGGCCAATGGCGGCCATGTTTTTTGAGATATGCAAATGTACTTATAATATTTTGTTCCCATTCGAACAGAGATAATGCATACCAAATTTCAAGATAATCGGACCTACGGTCAATGCGTTACAGTTTTCCCAATCTTATAGCGCCACCAAGTGGCGAATCTGGGCAATTTTTTTAATTTGACCAAAAAACAATGTCATAGACATCTGCCCTGAGTTTGGTGAATATATGTCATTCCGTTCAAGAGTTATAGCTATTTAAGTGAAATTGGCTCCGCCTCTTACGAAAAATTTTATGCCCTTTTGCGAACGTGAGTTGAAATTTCAACTTTTTTTCGATAATTATTGATATTCACTTGACAGAGAACATTTCTGCAGTGGTTTGGTTCCGATCGGGCGAAAAACCTAGGACTAGTTCGCAAAAGTAGGTTTTGGACAAATTTCAAAATGGCGGAAAAACTTTCCGGGGCGGAAATGAAATCGGAGATAGCCATTTTGTTTTGATTGACCCAAGGATTACAGGGATATAAGACACTTGAGTCTACGACAAGCGGTTTAGGAGTTATGATTCATTTTGCGTCGGTGGTCGCTATAGCGCCACCTATGGGCCGATTTGGCTGAGACTTTGATACGTTCTCCTCAAATTGAGGTCTACCAGCTGGCTGAGTTTCAAGTCTCTAGGACTTACGGTTTGGGCTGCACGTTGCGTTTTACGGCAGAAAAGGGGAAAAAAATAGCGATTATAAATAACATTAAAGCTGCGAGCAGCATTAAGCGGGGTTCTTGCTTTGAGGGCATCAGGGTGTGCTTTTATGGTTTAGGCCAACCTTGATTCATAGCTGACAGTGAAACACATCGAAAATGGACAACAGGCTCACAGAAACACACACACACACACATGTTCAACTGTTTATTGATAATTATTGATCTAGAGAGTCTAGAGAATAGTACTGCATTGATTTGAGGTCATTTACCTTAGAAATGCTGTGTTTTGAGGCCTTTTTCACATTTATAGCGCCACCTATGGTCCGATCTCCATGAAACTTTGCATGCCTGTTAAGAGTCATCTGAAACATGTTTTCACCCAGTTTCGTAAAGTTTTGGATTTTCGTTCAGGTTTTATAGGACTTTGGTTATATGTGGCCAAGCCCCATTTTTAAATGAGCTAATTAAAGCTAACCAAAGGAGAAAATTCCACTTTTTTTCGATAATTATTGATCTAGAGAGTCCAGAGATTATTACTGCAGTGGTTTGATTAAGATTGAGAAAAAAAACAGAGACTAGTTCGCAAAAGTAGGTTTTTGACATATTTGTGAATATTTAATGAACGATTTGATTGACAGCATTAATCCTAGAGGCAAAGTTGCTCAGAATAAGGAAGCCTAATAAATAATATGAAGAAGTAGTGTTTTATGTGAATTATGAACATGCTCAACAATTTGAGGTCATTTTCTATACAACTATAGTGTTTTTGAGAGCTGTTTTTACTGTTATAGCGCCACCTATGGTCCGAACGCCATGAAACTTCGCATGGCTGTTAAAGGTCATCTGTCACATGTTTTCACCAACTTTCGTAAAGTTTCAAGTTTTTGTTTAGGTTTTATAGTCCTTTGAGTTTGTGTGGCCACACCCACTTTTTTAAATGAGCCAATTATAGCTAACCAAAGGACAAAATTCCACTTTTTTTCGATAATTATTGATCTAGAGAGTCCAGAGATTATTACTGCAGTGGTTTGATCGAGATTGAGAAAAAAACCAGAGACTAGTTCGCAAAAGTAGGTTTTTGACATATTTGTGAATAATTAATGAACGATTTGATTGAGAGCAATGTGCCGTGGGCCAAATTTGCTCATCATGAGGAGATCTATCAAATGATATGCATATTGTGTGGATAAGTTAAACGACACGTGATTATAGAGCCATAAAATCTCGTTAGCGCCAACTAGTGGCCGAGTTCTTTCAAAATTCTTACAGACCTTAAGGGCCATGAGTTGAACATGCCCAAAGAGTTTCGTTCTGATTGACCTCTGTTAACCTCTGTTAACCTTGTCTAATATGTGTTTAACATGGTTTGGCCAATGGCGGCCATGTTTTTTGAGATATGCAAATGTCCTTATAGTATTTTGTTCCACGTCGGACAGAGATAATGTATACCAAATTTCAAGTTATTCGGACCAACGGTTTATGCGTTACAGTTTTCCCAATCTTATAGCGCCACCAAGTGGCAAATCTGGATAATTTTTTTTCATTTGACCAAAAATCAGTGTCATACACATGTGTCCTGAGTTTGGTGAAGATATATTATTCCGTTCAAGAGTTATAGCTATTTAAGTGAAATTGGCCCCGCCTTTTTCGAACATTTTTACGCCCCTTTGCGAACCTGAGAAGAAATTTAAACTTTCTTTCGATAATTATTCATAATCACTTAACAGAGAACATTTCTGCAGTGGTTTGGTTCCGATCGGGCAAAAAACCTAGGACTAGTTTGCAAAAGTAGGTTTTGAACATAATTGAGAATATTTAAATAACACTTTGATTGATGGAAGTACTCCCAGAGACAAAGTTGTTCAGAATGCGTTGTTCTATCATATGATGTAAAGATTATGTGTATGTATGAAAATATGAACGTTTTTTTTACAATTTACGTTTATGTACAATTGAAATATTGTGTTTTTGAAGGCTTCTTTTACTGTTATAGCGCCACCTATGGTCCGATCGCCATGAAACTTTGCATGGCTGTTAAGGGTCATCGGACACATGTTTTCACCAACTTTCGTAAAGTTTCAAGTTTTGGTTTAGGTTTTATAGGCCTTTGGGTTTATGTGGCCACGCCCACTTCTTGTAAATGAGCCAATTAAAGCTAACCAAAGGACAAAATTCCACTTTTTTTCGATAATTATTGATCTGGAGATTCCAGAGATTATTACTGCAGTGGTTTGATCGAGATTGAGAAAAAAACCAGAGACTAGTTCGAAAAAGTAGTTTTTTACAAATTTGTGAATATTTAATGAACGATTTGATTGACACTAATGGTTCTAGAGGCAAAGTTGCTCATTATGACGAGACCTATCAAATGATATGCATATTGTGTGGATATGTAAAACACCACGTGATTACAGAGCCAAAAAAACAAATTAGCGCCAACTAGTGGCCGATTTCTTTCAAAATTCTTACAGACCTTAAGGGCCATGAGTTGAACATGCCCAAAGAGTTTCGTTCTGATTGACCTCTGCTAACCTTGTCTAATAGGTGTTTTAAATTGTTTGACCAATGGCGGCCATGTTTTTTGAGATATGCAAATTTCCTTAGGACATTCTGTTCCCCCTTGGACAGAAATACTGTATACCAAATTTCAAGTTGATCGGACCTACGGTTTATGCGTTACAGTTTTCACAATCTTATAGCGCCACCAAGTGGTGAATCTGGGCAATTTTTTTAATTTGACCAAAAAACAATGTCATACACATGTGTCCTGAGTTTGGTGAAGATATCTCATTCCGTTCAATAGTTATAGCTATTTAAGTGAAATTGGCCCCGCCTCTTTCGAACATTTTTACGCCCCTTTTCGAAAGTGAGTTGAAATTTCAACTTTTTTTCGATAATTATTGATATTCACTTGCCAGAGAACATTTCTGCAGTGGTTTGGTTACGATCGGGCGAAAAACCTAGGACTAGTTCGCAAAAGTAGGTTTTGGACAAATTTCAAAATGGCGGAAAAACTATCTAGGCGGAAATGAAATCGGAGATAGCCATTTTGTTTTGATTGAGCCAAGGATTACAGGGATATAAGACATTTGAGTCTACGTCAAGCGGTTTAGGAGTTATGAGTCATTTCGCGTCCGTGGTCGCTATAGCGCCACCTATGGGCCGATTTGGCAGAGACTTTGATACATTCGTCGCCTTTTCTGGTCTACCAGTTGGCAAAGTTTCAAGTCTCTAGGCCTTACGGTTTGGGCTGCACGTTCAGTTTTACGAGCGGAATAATAATAATAATAATAATAATAATAATAATAAAAAAAATCCTAACGATTACAATAGGGATTCTGCACTTCGTGCAAGAACCCTAATAATAATAAAAATTCTAACAATTACAATAGGGATTCTGCACTTCGTGCAAGAACCCCTAATAATAATAATAATAAAAATCTTAACAATTACAATAGGGATTCTGCACTTCGTGCAAGAACCCCTAATTAAAGCTGCGAGCAGCATTAAGCGGGGTTCTTGCTTTGAGGGCATCAGGGTGTGCTTTTATGGTCTAGGCCAACATTGATTCATAGCTCAGTGTCATAGACAGTGAAACACATCGAAAATGGACAACAGGCTCACAGAAACACACACACAAACACGCGTTCAACTGTTTTTTTGATAATTATTGATCTAGAGAGTCTAGAGAACAGTACTACATTGATTTGAGGTCATTTACCTTAGAAATACTGTGTTTTGAGGCCCTTTTCACTGTTATAGCGCCACCTATGGTCCGATCTCCATGAAACTTTGCATGCTTGTTAAGAGTCATCTGAAACATGTTTTCACCCAGTTTCGTAAAGTTTTGGATTTTCGTTCAGGTTTTATAGGACTTTGGTTATATGTGACCAGGCCCCATTTTTAAATGAGCTAATTAAAGCTAACCAAAGGACAAAATTCCACTTTATTTCGATAATTATTGATCTAGAGAGTCCAGAGATTATTACTACAGTGGTTTGATCGAGGTTGAGAAAAAAACAGAGACTAGTTCGCAAAAGTAGGTTTTTGACATATTTATTAATATTTAATGAACGATTTGATTGACAGCATTAGTCCAAGAGGCAAAGTTGTTCAGAATGAGGAGATATAACATATGATATAAAGAAGAAGATCTAGTGTTTTTTATGTGAATTATGAACATGCTCAACAATGCTAGGTCATTTTCTATACAAATATAGTGTTTTTGAGAGCTATTTTTACTGTTATAGCGCCACCTATGGTCTGATCTCCATGAAACGTTGCATGGCTGCTAAGGTTAATGTGACACATGTTTTCACCAACTTTCATAAAGTTTCAAGATTTTGTTTAAGGTTTTATAGGCCTTTGGTTATGTGTGACCAGGCCCCCTTTTTAAATGAGCTAATTCTAGCTAACCAAAGGACAAAATTCCACTTTTTTTCGATAATTATTGATCTAGAGCGTCCATAGATTATTACTACAGTGGTTTGATCGAGGTTGAGAAAAAACCAGAGACTAGTTCGCAAAAGTAGGTTTTTGACATATTTATTAATATTTAATTAACGATTTGATTGAGAGCAATGTGCGGTGGGCCAAAGTTGCTCATCATGATGAGAGCTATCAAATGATATGCATATTGTGTGGATACGTTTAAAGACACGTGATTACAGAGCCATAAAATCTCGTTAGCGCCAACTAGTGGCCGTTTTCTTCCAAAATTCTTACAGACCTTAAGGGCCATGAGTTGAACATGCCCATCGAGTTTCGTTCTGATTGACCTCTGTTAACCTTGTTAATATGTGACAATATTGGTTTAACATGATTTTAGCCAATGGCGGCCATGTTTTTTGAGATATGCAAATGTCCTTATAGTGTTTTGTTCCACTTCGGACAGAGATAATGTATACCAAATTTCAAGTTATTCGGACCAACGGTTTATGCGTTACAGTTTTCCCAATCTTATAGCGCCACCAAGTGGCGAATCTGGGTAAATTTTTAATTTGACCAAAAATCAATGTCATACACATGTTTCCTGAGTTTGGTGAAGATATCTAATTCCGTTCAAGAGTTATAGCTATTTAAGTGAAATTGGTGGCCCGCCTTTTTCGAACATTTTTACGCCCCTTTGCAAACCTGAGATGAAATTTAAACTTTTTTTCGATAATTATTCATATTCACTTGCCAGAGAACATTTCTGCAGTGGTTTGGTTCCGATCGGGCAAAAAACCTAGGACTAGTTCGCAAAAGTAGATTTTGAACATAATTGAGAATATTTAAATAACACTTTGATTGATGGAAGTACTCCCAGAGACAAAGTTGTTCAGAATGCGGTGTTCTATCATATGATGTAAAGATTATGTGTATGTTTGAAAATATGAACGTTTTTTTACAAGTTACGTTTATGTACAATTGAAATATTGTGTTTTTGAAGGCTTCTTTTACTGTTATAGCGCCACCTATGGTCCGATCGCCATGAAACTTTGCATGGCTGTTAAGGGTCATCTGACACATGTTTTCACCAACTTTCGTAAAGTTTCAAGTTTTTGTTTAGGTTTTATAGGCCTTTGGGTTTATGTGGCCACGCCCACTTCTTGTAAATGAGCCAATTAAAGCTAACCAAAGGACAAAATTCCACTTTTTTTCGATAATTATTGATCTAGAGTATCCAGAGATTATTAATGCAGTGGTTTGATCGAGATTGAGAAAAAAACCAGAGACTAGTTCGAAAAAGTAGGTTTTTACAAATTTATGAATATTTAATGAACGATTTGATTGACAGCAATGGTTCTAGAGGCAAAGTTTCTCATTATGAAGTGAGCTATCAAATGATATGCATATTGTGTGGATAAGTAAAACGACACGTGATTACAGAGCCATAAAAATTAGCGCCAACTAGTGGCCGATTTCTTTCAAAATTCTTACAGACCTTAAGGGCCATGAGTTGAACATGTCCAACGAGTTTCGTTCTGATTGACCTCTATTAACCTTGTCTAATAGGTGTTTAAAATTGTTTGACCAATGGCGGCCATGTTTTTTGAGATATGCAAATTTCCTTATAATATTTTGTTCCTCCTCGGACAGAGATACTGTTTACCAAATTTCAAGTTGATCGGACCTACGGTTTATGCGTTACAGTTTTTCCAATCTTATAGCGCCACCAAGTGGCAAAGCAGCGCAATTTTTTTTATTTGACCAAAGAATTATGTCATAAATAAGTTTCCAGAGTTTGGTGAAGATATCTCATTCCATTCAAGAGTTACAGCTCTTTAAGTAAAATTGGCCCCGCCTCTTTCGATTGTTTTTACGCCCCTTTGCGAACTTGAGTTGAAATTTCAACTTTTTTTCGATAATTATTGATATTCACTTGCCAGAGAACATTTCTGCAGTGGTTTGGTTCCGATCGGGCGAAAAACCTAGGACTAGTTCGCAAAAGTAGGTTTTCGACAAATTTCAAAATGGCGGAAAAAACTATCTAGACGGCGCAAATGAAATCGGAGTTATCCATTTTGTTTTGATTGAGCCAAGGATTACAGGGATATAAGACACTTGAGTCTACGACAAGCGGTTTAGGAGTTATGAGTCGTTTCGCGTCGGTGGTCGCTATAGCGCCACCTATGGGCCGATTGGGCTGATAATTTGATAAGCTCTCCTCGATTTTTGGTCTACCCATTGGCAAAGTTTCAAGTTTCTAGGCCTTACGGTTTGGGCTGCACGTTGCGTTTTACGGCAGAAGCGTAATAATAATAATAAAAATCTTAACAATTACAATAGGGATTCTGCATTTCATGCAAGAACCCCTAATTAAAGCTGCGAGCAGCATTAAGCGGGCTTCTTGCTTTGAGGGCATCAGGGTGTGCTTTTATGGTTTAGGCCAACCTTGATTCATGGCTGACAGTGAAACACATCGAAAATGGACAACAGGCTCACAGAAACACACACACACACACATGTTCAACTGTTTATTGATAATTATTGATCTAGAGAGTCTAGAGAATAGTACTGCATTGATTTGAGGTCATTTACCTTAGAAATGCTGTGTTTTGAGGCCTTTTTCCCTGTTATAGCGTCACCTATGGTCCGATCTCCATGAAACTGTGCATGCTTGTTAAGAGTCATCTGAAACATATTTTCACCCAGTTTCGTAAAGTTTTGGATTTTCGTTCAGGTTTTATAGGCCTTTGGTTATATGTGGCCATGCCCCATTTTTAAATGAGCTAATTAAAGCAAACCAAAGGACAAAATTCCACTTTTTTTCGATAATTATTGATCTAGAGAGTCCATAGATTATTACTGCAGTGGTTTGATCGAGGTTGAGAAAAAAACCAGAGACTAGTTCGCAAAAGTAGGTTTTTGACATATTTATTAATATTTAATTAACGATTTGATTGAGAGCAATGTGCGGTGGGCCAAAGTTGCTCATCATAAGGATATCTATCAAATGATTATGCATATTGTGTGGATAAGTTAAACGACACGTGATTACAGAGCCATAAAAATCTCGTTAGCGCCAACTAGTGGCCGAGTTCTTTCAAAATTCTTACAGACCTTAAGGGCCATGAGTTGAACATGCCCAATGAGTTTCGTTCTGATTGACCTCTGTTACCTTGTCTAATATGTGACAATATTGGTTTTAACATGGTTTGGCCAATGGCGGCCATGTTTTTTGAGATATGCAATGTCATTATATTATTTTGTTCCACTTTGGACAGAGATAATGTATACCAAATTTCAAGTTATCGGACCAACGGTTTATGCGTTACAGTTTTACCAATCTTATAGCGCCACCAAGTGGCGAATCTGGTAAATTTTTTAATTTGACCAAAAATCAATGTCATACACATGTTTCCTGAGTTTGGTGAAGATATCTCATTCGTTCAAGAGTTATAGCTATTTAAGTTAAATTGGCCCCGCCTTTTCGAACATTTTTTACGCCCTTTGCGAACCTGAGATGAATTTAACTTTTTTTCAATAAATTATTCATATTCACTTGCCAGAGAACATTTCTGCAGTGGTTTGGTTCCGATCGGGCAAAAAACCTAGGACTAGTTCGCAAAAGTAGATTTTGAACATAATTGAGAATATTTAAATAACACTTTGATTGTATGGAAGTACTCCCAGAGACAAAGTTGTTCAGAATGCGGTTTTCTATCATATGATGTAAAGATTATGTGTATGTTGAAAATATGAACGTTTTTTTTACAAGTTACGTTTATGTACAATTGAAATATTGTGTTTTTGAAGGCTTCTTTTACTGTTATAGCGCCACCTATGGTCCGATCGCCATGAAACTTTGCATGGCTGTTAAGGGTCATCTGACACATGTTTTCACCAACTTTCGTAAAGTTTCAAGTTTTTGTTTAGGTTTTATAGGCCTTTGGGTTTATGTGGCCACGCCCACTTCTTGTAAATGAGCCAATTAAAGCTAACCAAAGGACAAAATTCCACTTTTTTTCGATAATTATTGATCTAGAGTATCCAGAGATTATTAATGCAGTGGTTTGATCGAGATTTGAGAAAAAAACCAGAGACTAGTTCGAAAAAGTAGGTTTTTACAAATTTATGAATATTTAATGAACGATTTGATTGACAGCAATGGTTCTTCTAGAGGCAAAGTTTCTCATTATGAAGTGATCTATCAAATGATATGCATATTGTGTGGATAAGTTAAACGACACGTGATTACAGAGCCAAAAAAAATAATCGTTAGCGCCAACTAGTGGCCGATTTCTTTCAAAATTCTTACAGACCTTAAAGGCCATGAGTTGAACATGCCCAACGAGTTTCGTTCTGATTGACCTCTGTTAACCTTGTATAATAGGTGTTTAAAATTGTTTGACCAATGGCGGCCATGTTTTTTGAGATATGCAAATTTCCTTATACTATTTTATTCCTCCTAGACAGAGATACTGTATACCAAATTCTAAGTTGATCGGGACCTACGGTTTATGCGTTACAGTTTTTCCAATCTTATAGCGCCACCAAGTGGCAAAGCTGCGCAATTTTTTTTATTTGACCAAAGAATTATGCCATAAATAAGTTTCCAGAGTTTGGTGAAGATATCTCATTCCATTCAAGAGTTATAGCTCTTTAAGTAAAATTGGCCCCGCCTCTTTCGATTGTTTTTACGCCCCTTTGCGAACGTGAGTTGAAATTTCAACTTTTTTTCGATAATTATTGATATTCACTTGCCAGAGAACATTTCTGCAGTAGTTTGGTTCCGATCGGGCGAAAAACCTAGGACTAGTTCGCAAAAGTAGGTTTTCGACAAATTTCAAAATGGCGGAAAAACTATCTAGACGGAAATGAAATCGGAGTTATCCATTTTGTTTTGATTGAGCCAAGGATTACAGGGATATAAGACACTTGAGTCTACGACAAGCGGTTTAGGAGTTATGAGTCGTTTCGCGTCGGTGGTCGCTATAGCGCCACCTATGGGCCGATTGGGCTGATAATTTGATAAGCTCTCCTCGATTTTTGGTCTACCCATTGGCAAAGTTTCAAGTTTCTAGGCCTTACGGTTTGGGCTGCACGTTGCGTTTTACGGCAGAAGCGTAATAATAATAATAAAAATCTTAACAATTACAATAGGGATTCTGCATTTCATGCAAGAACCCCTAATAAAAATCCTTACAATTACAATAGGGATTCTGCACTTCGTGCAAGAACCCCTAATAAAAATTCTAACAATTACAATAGGGATTCTGCATTTCATGCAAGAACCCCTAATAATAATAATAATAAAAATCTTAACAATTACAATAGGGATTCTGCACTTCGTGCAAGAACCCCTAATAATAATAATAATAATAATAAAAAAAATCCTTACAATTACAATAGGGATTCTGCACTTCGTGCAAGAACCCCTAAAAATTCTAACGATTACAATAGGGATTCTGCATTTCATGCAAGAACCCCTAATAATAAAAATCCTAACGATTACAATAGGGATTCTGCACTTCGTGCAAGAACCCCTAATAATAAAAATCTTAACAATTACAATAGGGATTCTGCACTTCGTGCAAGAACCCCTAATAATAAAAATTCTAACAATTACAATAGGGATTCTGCACTTCGTGCAAGAACCCCTAATAATAAATATAGCTGCGAGCAGCAATAAGCGGGGTTCTTGCTTTGAAGGCATCAGGGTGTGTTTTTATGGCGTAGGCCAACCTTGATTCATAGCTGACAGTGAAACACATCGAAAATGGACAACAGGCTCACAGAAACACACACACACACACATGTTCAACTGTTAATTGATAATTATTTATCTAGAGAGTCTAGAGAATATTACTGCATTGATTTGAGGTCATTTACCTTAGAAATACTGTGTTTTGAGGCCTTTTTCACTGTTATAGCGCCACCTATGGTCCGATCTCCATGAAACTTTTCATGCTTGTTAAGAGTCATCTGAAACATGTTTTCACCAACTTTCGTAAAGTTTCAAGTGGATTTTGTTTAGGTTTTATAGGCCTTTGGTTATATGTGGCCAGGCCCCATTTTAAATGAGCTAATTCTAGCTAACCAAAGGACAAAATTCCACTTTTTTCGATAATTATTGATCTAGAGCGTCCATAGATTATTACTACAGTGGTTTGATCGAGATTGAGAAAAAAACCAGAGACTAGTTCGCAAAACTAGGTTTTTGACATATTTATTAATATTTAATTAACGATTTGATTGACGGCATTAGTCCAAGAGGCAAAGTTGTTCAGAATGAGGAGATATAACATATGATATAAAAAGAAGATCTAGTGTTTTATGTGAATTATGAACATGCTCAACAATGTGAGGTCATTTTCTATACAAATATAGTGTTTTTGAGAGCTATTTTTACTGTTATAGCGCCACCTATGGTCTGATCTCCATGAAACTTTGCATGGCTGTTAAGGTTAATGTGACACATGTTTTCACCAACTTTCATAAAGTTTCAAGATTTTGTTTAGGTTTTATAGGCCTTTGGTTATGTGTGACCAGGCCCCATTTTTAAATGAGATAATTCTAGCTAACCAAAGGACAAAATTCCACTTTTTTTGATAATTATTGATCTAGAGCGTCCATAGATTATTACTACAGTGGTTTGATCGAGATTGAGAAAAAAACCAGAGACTAGTTCGCAAAACTAGGTTTTTTGACATATTTATTATATATTTAATTAACGATTTGATTGACGGCATTAGTCCAAGAGGCAAAGTTGTTCAGAATGAGGAGATATAACATATGATATGAAGATCTAGTGTTTTATGTGAATTATGAACATGCTCAACAATGTTGAGGTCATTTTCTATACAAATATAGTGTTTTTGAGAGCTATTTTTACTGTTATAGCGCCACCTATGGTCTGATCTCCATGAAACTTTGCACTTCATGGCTGTTAAGGTTAATGTGACACATGTTTTCACCAACTTTCATAAAGTTTCAAGATTTTGTGTTAGGTTTTATAGGCCTTTGGTTATGTGTGACCAGGCCCCATTTTTAAATGAGATAATTCTAGCTAACCAAAGGACAAATTCCACTTTTTTTCGATAATTATTGATCTAGAGCGTCCATAGTATTATTACTAAGGGTTTGATCGAGGTTGAGAAAAAAACCAGAGACTAGTTCGCAAAAGTAGGTTTTTGACATATTTATTAATATTTAATTAAGATTTGATTGAGAGCAATGTGCCGTGGGCCAAAGTTGCTCATCATGATGAGAGCTATCAAATGATATGCATATTGTGTGGATACGTTAAACGACACGTGATTACAGAGCCATAAAATCTCATTAGCGCCAACTAGTGGCCGAGTTCTTTCAAAATTCTTACAGACCTTTAAGGGCCATGAGTTGAACATGCCCAATGAGTTTCGTTCTGATTGACTCTGTTAAACTTGTCTAATATGTGTTTAACATGGTTTGGCCAATGGCGGCCATGTTTTTGAGATATACAAATATGTCCTTATATTTTTTTGTTCCACTTCGGACAGAGATAATGATTACCAAATTTTAAGTTATTCGGACCAACGGTTTATGCGTTCAGTTTTCCAATCTTATAGCCGCACCAAGTGGCGAATCTGGGTAATTTTTATTAATCTGACCAAAAAAAATGTCATACACATGTGTCCTGAGTTTGGTGAAGATATCTATCCGTTCAAGAGTTATAGCTATTTAAGTAAAATTGGCCCCGCCTCTTTCAACATTTTTACGCCCTTTGCAAATGCGAGTTGAAATTTCCATTTTTTTCGATAATATTGATAATCACTTGCCAGAGAACATTTGTGCAGTGGTTTTGTTCCGATCGGGCGAAAAAACCTAGGACTAGTTTGCAAAAGTAGGTTTTGAACATAATTGAGAATATTTCAATAACACTTTGATTGATGAAAGTACTCCCAGAGACAAAGTTGTTCAGAATGCGGGTTCTATCATATGATGTAAAGATCATTGTATGTGTGAAAATATGAACGTTTTTTTTTACAATTTACGTTTATGTACAATTGAAATATTGTGTTTTTGAAAGCTTATTTTACTGTTATAGCGCCCCTATGGTCCGATCGCCATGAAACTTTGCATGGCTGTTAAGGGTCATCTGACACATGTTTTCACCAACTTTCGCAAAGTTTCAAGGTTTTTTTTTAGGTTTTTATAGGCCTTTGGGTTTATGTGGCCACGCCCCACTTCTTGTAAATGAGCCAATTAAAGCTAACCCAAAAGGACAAAATTTCCACTTTTTGTCGATAATTATTGATCTAGAGAGTCCAGAGATTATTACTGCAGTGGTTTGATCGAGATTGAGAAAAAAACCATAGACTAGTTCGAAAAAGTAGGTTTTTACAAATTTGTGAATATTTAATTAACGATTTGATTGACACTAATGGTTCTAGAGGCAAAGTTGCTCAATATGATGAGAGCTATCAAATGATATGCATATTGTGTGGATATGTAAAACACCACGTGATTACAGAGCCAAAAATCAAATTAGCGCCAACTAGTGGCCGATATTTGGGAAAGTAGGTGGCTTGGAATTTTTTATTGAATGTGATTTTGAGTTGTCAAAATTGCCTCTTAAATGATCTGCATTCCATCAGCAGGTTCTCCTATATTGGAAATTAGCATTTTCTCACAACTTTAGTCCACATAATACTTGTATTTGGAACAATCTTTTTATTTTGCACCATAACAAATCATTATTTTATGAAAATAATGGGTTCAATATAATATTTATTCCCTATCGGATATGATGGACAATTATGGTAATGTGCTCAATTACAAAGTTTTTTGTTTAAAACATGGATTTGTATGTCTCCCCAAAGAATTGTACACAGTTGTTAATGCCATACCAAAAAACATGGTACTTTTGATAAAAGGGGTTCTTTCACACTACTCTGTGTCATTCTCTCTCCCATCTCTTTGTCTGGATAACTTGTCTCTTAGAGATCATAAATGTAACAACAGATATATTAGAAGTATCTTCATTGGTAGATTTAATCCAAATCGAATTAGACGTCACTATATTTTCAAAGATATTAACCCAAAAGAGATGAAGGAAATGAGACTGAATTATCTTACTCTTCCAAGTCTCCTAAAGTGAAATAACTTCATTTCAAGATAATGAATGACATATACCCATCTAAATAATTCCTCAAATCAAAGTTTGATATTGAGAAAACTCTTGTCAATTTTGTGAAAATTGATATAAAACCACTAAGCATATTGTTTTCGATTGTAACCACTCAAAGCGATTTTGGTCCCAAGTGTATAGTAAAATTCATGTATTATTACATGTGCAAATCCTCTTGAATACAAACAAATTAAATTTGTGTACTTAAGAGACTGTTCACAACACTATTTGATCAATAACCTTTTTGAACTTGCCAAATACTTTATTCACAAATACATATTTTTGAAAACACCTCCTTCCTTTCCGTACTTTGTTAATGAACTTAAAGCATTTGCCACATCTCTTGGTACCCTCAAAGGGAAGACATTAAAACGCTAATAGCGTCAAATTAAAACGCTATTACAGTAGCCAATTTTTTCAATGAATTAAGTACTCAATAGCTTTCTATTACCCCTTTGCAAAAAAAAAAAAAAACTTATGTCTGAATGTATTTACAAAGGTTATTTTTTATTTTATTTTTTTACATTTTATTGCTGTTAGATATAATAATTTGAAACTATGTCTTCCCTTTGAGAACTGTAAATGATTCATATTGTTTGTTAATGCCCATTTTGTCTGTAAATTTGTTTGTAATTATTGTTCTTTTCAATAAAATAAACATACTACACAGCTCTGTTCTGCCCGAAGTACTCGGAGATGCCGCCACCAAGCGTTTGATAGGAACTTAATCTAACTAATTTGTCATAAGTAAAAAAAAATACACATTTGCTAATTGATTCAAACTAAAATCGATGTTTGTTAGCACTTAATATTTCTGTGGTACAGCAAAACAAGTTCAAGGGTTCAAGGTTTCTTTATTTGTCACATAATAGTTATACAGGTAAATTAGAAGTGAAATGTATCGAATCAGGTCGCTCAGTGGACAGTGCAAAATAATAAGAATACAAATATAATATAAAGTAACACAACACAAGGGCATACATATGGTAAGAAAAGGAGAAATAAGAGTAAAATGTGCAATGAAATAAAAAAAAGTGCAAAACAATAAGATGTGCAAAAGACAATAAGAGGCAAACAGCGTAGATCATTCATAAAACATATATAAAAGAATGCTCATGCGCAAACATCTTCACCAATAAGCTCTGTTGTGTTTTATATGAACCAATGAAATTGGTTCTGGGCGGAGCTTAATGTGTCGCCCCCGCCCCATCGTCCAGGGTGCATTCTGGGGCTTCTCCCGTGGTTCGTCAACAATGGGTAAGCACGTCTTTTTGCTCCCTACTGTATATTGTTTTTTAAAGTGTAATGAAAGTAAGTAATGTTATTTCTATGATTGTAACAGTTTGGTAATGAGTATATTAAGCTACAAATATACTCTGTGTTAGATGTGTTGCATGTGTGATGGTCAACTGTTGTACGTTTGTGCTTTGCTAATGGAAACGTGCTAATGTTGCATGGATCTTTTCATCAACGGCTAAAACACCCAAAATAATATTTTTTTATTTAAAATCATGGGGCAATTTTTTCATTTTCTTCAACTGTTTGTTTTCTGTACATTCGTGTGTATGATTGCACCAGTGTTTGGAGTCAAAACCTAAAGTATGAATCTGAGGAAATTATAGAAAGCGATCTCAAGATTTGCTGATGCGCGATTTTAATGTTATTAAGCTTTCTATCTTTTTATACATTTATGTTTGCAATAATAAAAATACAATCCTTTTAGTTACTGGACTGGAAACAGAAACTGTAAAGATAGTGGGTCAGTGTGAGAAGTATGTTTTTTCAATAGAGCTGTATTTCTAATGGAAGCACTCTAAATATTATAATTATAACAAAGGAGATGATCTTCTGCTGATCCTGAATGTCTTGTTGAATGAATGTTTATAGTCTGAGGCTCATCAATATTATCATCTGCTGAGAAATACTCTTTATTTCATGATAATAGTCCTGTTTTCACCTCGTCTATGCTGATCTCCTGTAAATTGCCAGTTAAAGTTAATTTAATTCTTATCATCAGATTAAACTATGCAGTCACTATTGTGATATCTACAAGATACAGATGTCCTAACAGCATAATTATTTCATTAGTCTGTGTTAAACTGTTTAATGTAAACCAAAACTAAAGTAAAAACCAATGAACAAAACTTTAAACACAAATGGAAGGAATTATGGAAACACTGATTTATTTATTGGTTACATAACTGTACTTCTGTTTATTATTTAGATTGTATTCTTAAAATTGTAATATTTGTAAATATTAAATGCAAAAATCTAACAGACAAACAGAAATGCATGTGTGAATTTGTATTCAGATATTTTACTATAAATAGAGAGAATGAGAATAAGCTTTATTGTCGCTATGTTTACACATACGAGGAATTTGCTATTAGAGACAGAAACATGAATGCTGGTTATACATTTACATTTATGCATTTAGCAGACGCTTTTATCCAAGCGACTTACAGTACATTCAGGTATGCATGTTCCCTGGAATTGAACCCAAACCTTTTGTGCTGCTAACGCAATGCTCTACCACTGAGCCACAGGAACTGTAATGATAACATATATATATATATTGTTATAAGGGAACAGGTCAATTTAGCTCAAAGGGATCATTAATGATTTTATAGGGAATTTGAACAGACTCACTGTTCTCACGGCGATTCACCGAACAAGCCGTATAACAAACTCTGCACTGGATATTAAAATCCCAAAATATAGTGAAAACACTATTAAATAGCACAGTAACAAAATCGACAGATTAAGGCATTAACTTATGAGCACAAAACACAGATATTTCTCTTTTCAATATAAACAAGACTTTATTTATATAATGCTAAGACATGTAAACTAATCTACACATGAACACAAGCATTCACACATTCACGCGTTGCAGAAAGAGAGAAAGTGAGGAAAGGATTAGATTAAGAGATGAGAATTTTGGGTATCCCACGTTTACAGCAATAGGTGCAATTGCATAAACCTGAACAATCATCAATCACATATTTAACACTCGCATTGACTTTTTCAATGAGGCTAAAAATTACATTAAAATGACACCCAGCACAGCAAAGTCTGGGGTTTGTACTTGCGTAGCTTTTGTGTTTAAAAGGATTCCCTTTGTTCTCCGTCTTTTCAGGAAAGGGTTTTCCGAAGTCGCTGATTGGCTTAGAGTTCAGGAGTCGTTGAAGTGGGCGTTGGCTGGTTTTGCAGAGTCTTGGGCTTGTCGTATTTGGCAAACGCAACTTAGCACACGAACTCACGGAAAGAAAATAAACTAAAGTCAAAGAATAAAAGGTATGTAAAGACTAGGTGGCTTTCTTCTCATCATGGTGGTAGCAACTGCTGGGTGTGTTCAGAGCACATGACTGAAGAGAGAGTTCATTTTTCCGAGAGAGAGAGAGAGAGTTCCAAGAGGGACGGTGCATTCAAGAGAGAGTTAAGAGCGCGTTAAGAGAGGGATTTCAAGGGGGTGTCCTAGTATTTATTCTCGGCCTTTTGGACCTCTCCAATGGTTGTCTTGACCATTAGATCCCATGCTGGCTCTTTGTTTCTTCACCCAATCAATAAATCACATGTCATGGTCAGTCACATTGCCTGAATTTTACATTTTCTTGCAAAGTATCCTTTTGAATGTGATTTCTATAACCAGAATATGATGCTTTAACAGGAAATCCATCAAAAGAAATGATTAAAGCTTATACTTATGACACTCATACATACCAAACATGACATTAACCCTTAGGCTTACGCTATTCAATACTAATTAAAAGCACGATAAACACAATGATTAAAACAAGGATATTCAAATTTGTGGGTCACATACATAATATGCTGTTATGCATAGAAATGATTAGTTTCATTACCCATGAGCATGAAAGTCCTTTAAGATGATTTTACGTCTGTAGCTGTGTTTCTATACAAGATTTACATGTAATGGTCACATGTTGCATCTCTTTGTCCATCAATATTTATTCCTCAAATGTATTACCGAATTCCTGCATTGGAATTATCATTGAGTGTTCCTTTGGTTTTTGCAGGCTGTATTCAGACGGGCTGGCGCTAGGGGGCTGATTTATGACTTCCTGCTGTTGTCTTGTGGAATTGGCTTCTCATGTTTCAACCATGCTTCGATCGAATCTTGATTTGCCAATTATTCGGTCCTTGATATTCTACAGGACACAGCTGCAGGTAAACAATAAATGCTTAATATGTGAATTAGTAGAAAAACAGGGTTTCTCGGATCCTTACAAAGTCTTAAATAACGTTTCCTAATAAAAGGCCTCAAAAAGCCTTAAAATGTCTTAAATTCAGATTCAATGGGTCTTAAATATTTTTGGCAGATTAACGCTAAAATATATTTTTCAGTCTGACGGACCCAGTGACTTTACAGTAGGGGTGTAACGATTCACTCATTTTCTCGATGCATCGATTACAAACCCTGACGATGCTTATGCATCGATCTCAAAACATGGATTTTTGAATGGTCGATTTTGGACAGTAATCGATTTAAAATGCCAAGAATCAAATGAATCGTGATTTCTATAGCGATTCGATGCTTTCAAAATATGTACACATTAAATTACTACGATCACGAATGAATGGAGACCTTGAACAGTGTTCGTGCCTCACATCTCTCCTTCACGCGCTCCACTATTAACCGTCTGTCACAGGATTGTGTTCGTCTCACTGATACATTTGTTGAGCAGCTGATGTGTGAGCTCTTAGTACTCGTGGCCAGTAATGCTATAGTGATGTAGTTGTACTTTTCTGTAGTTTTTCAATGGCTCTCGGTCATACCGACGAACATTACCTGAGCAGTCATAGGCTGTGCATTTAATTGCATGGACGGAGCAAAAATGTAAGTGTGTAAAGCATACGCACAATTCCATTGAATGATAAATGTGTTTTAACAATGTCGTATAACGAATGTACGAAGAAACTGTTCAAATAACCACAACATTAACAACAACTTGAAATAAGAGTGCGAGGTTTATCTAATAATCAGATGCTTGAAAGTAGCGTTTGTTGTCATAGCAAACAGACATCGGCACTTTTTCTTTCAGAATCATCATTCGTCGATGGAGAGGAAAAGTTACAACTATAGCATTTTATATTTATGAAAATGAGATAAAGAAGTTTTCGCACTGAAGAGAAAGTGATCTCTGGCTCAAAGAACAGGCCAGACTATATCTGCAGCTGAGCTGAATAAAAAGCAGAATGAACTGATGAAACATTAAGACAATAAATACAATTTATGAATGATGCAGTGCTAATTGACAGATCAATTATTACAGTACAGAAACTATAAAGTATATTTTCTACCTTATTCTGTGCAGAACATTTAAATAATTGTTTGTAGTATAAAACAATCATCACTTTTTATTGACTATTATGAACAATTATTGATTATTAAATAGTTAAAATAGTTCTCACTACAGAAATTCTAGATGAGAAGAAATTAGAATGTCGTGGAAAAGTTCATTTATTTCAGTAATTCAACTCAAATTGTGAAACTCGTGTATTAAATAAATTCAATGCACACAGACTGAAGTAGTTTAAGTCTTTTGTACAGTGCTTTGTTACAATTTGTATTGTTAAAGGCGCTATATAAATAAAGGTGACTTGACTTGACTTGACTTTGTTATTTTAATTGTGATGATTTTGGCTCACATTTAATAAAAACCCACCAATTCACTAACTCAACAAATTACAATACTTCATAAGACCAATAAAAAAAAATGTGTGAACTGTTGGCCTTCTGGAAAGTATGTTCATTTACTGTATATGTACTCAATACTTGGTAGGGGCTCATTTTGCTTTAATTACTGCCTCAATTTGGCGTGACATGGAGGGGATCAGTTTGTGGCACTGCTGAGGTGGTATTCTGGATGTAACTGTATTTTCTAATATAGATAATCGTACCTTATTTTCTAAAAATGTGTAAAGATTATCATAATTTGGTGTAGCTGTTGTCTGCTTTCACTTCACATGATTTAATTATATTTTTTACCTTTTTTAACTTTAATTTCAGATAATTGAGATGAACAACATCATGTCAAAAAATGGAGAGAAACAACTCACTCACAGACTGAAAGTATTTCTTTACTGAAAAGAAGAGACAAGAAAAGTTTCACCTGCACTCAGTGTGGAAAGAGCTTCACAAACAAACACAATCTCAATGTTCACATGAGGATCCACACTGGAGAGAAACCGTTCACATGTGATCGGTGCGGAAAGAGTTTCACATACAATCAGAATCTTAAGAAACACATGAACATCCACACTGGAGAGAAACCGTTCATATGTGATCAGTGCGGGAAGAGTTTCACGCGATCATCACACCTTCAGGGTCACATGAAGATCCACACTGGAGAGAAACCGCATGAATGCGATCAATGTGGAAAAACATTTGTGTGTGCTTCAAACCTGAAGAGTCACCTGAAAGTTCATTCAAAGGAGAAACCACATTCATGTTCTTTATGTGGAAAGAGTTTTTCACTGCTGCAGAATTTAAAAGTACATCAGAAGAGACACACTGGTGTGAGAGAATATATGTGCTTTGAGTGTGAGAAGACTTTTATTACAGATGCAGATTTGAAACGGCACGAGATGATCCACACTGGAGAGAAATCTTACAAGTGTTCACACTGCGACAAGAGATTCAGTCGGTCAGAACATCTGAAATCACACGAGAGGATCCACACTGGAGAGAAACCGTATCACTGCACTACATGTGGGAAGAGTTTCACTCAATCATCTTCTCTACGGAAACATAAAACAAACAATCACAATAAGTAATTTATCTTCAGGTTCAGTGCTTTCAGCTGCTACACCGCATCTCTTCCATATTAATCTGTCATAAGAAACATCATCTAAATTAGTCAAAGTGAATTAAGTTTATCTTCAAGACCAGCGGCTTCATCTGTAAGATTCAGACCAACTCAATAATAGAGTCCCCCCCCCCCCAGAACAATATCTAAAATGTTATTCTTGTATAAAACTTTGCTTTATGATATGAATTATATTATTATGCTTTATCATGAGTTTCATTTTATGTTCTTATGCATATTTGTAGAAGCTTTTTACGGGTTCAAAATGGTCATGTTCATTAAGTTGAAAAATAGGCTAATTTGTTTTTAATTTAATCTTCACTGTTGTTTTTAAAACAATTAGTTATTCTTCCGCTTAGGGTGTATTTTATACTGAACAAAATTAATAATCATGCTGTCTAATCAGCATCTTGATATGCTACACCTGTGAGGTGGATGGATTATCTCGGCAAAGGAGAAGTGCTCACTAACACAGATTTAGACAGATTTGTGAACAATATTATAGAGAAGTAGGCCTTTTGTGTTCATAGAAAAAGTCTTAGATCTTTGAGTTCAGCTCATGAAAAAGGGGGCAAAAACAAGTGTTGTTTATAATTTTGTTCAGTGTACAAAATGCAGGTGTAAGATATTCTGTCATGTAGGTTTGCATCTGATCCATCTTCACTTTTATTCACTTGAGATGCTTTATATCTTGTTACTCAATAAAGAGAGAGATCTGTCTTTTACTTCATATTTGCTTCAAGTATTACACTTTTATTGTCCGCATTTGTTGTCTGCTGATTTTTCCTCCGTCATGAACGAATAATTTCAGAATTTTAGTTACGTGAAATATTATGATTGATTTTGGGGCTTTCCATAATTACGTTTATCGATAAAGCTTTTAAATGCCTAATGAACTAAATTTGACCTTACACCTGGCCACCTGTCTGTCTATGTCAGTAACTATTTTAACATTATTTTCGTTTGATATGTTGTTTTATTGTATTTTGTAGTTTTAAAAAGAATTTGGCGCATTTTTGATCATCTATGTTGGTTTCCTCTCGAGATGATGACGTCATCGTTGGCTCGCTTCAGTGGAGGGTATCTTTTTTGTATTTTATAATAACAAAACATAACAAATTTACAGAACAAATTGGCATAGAAATTTGGCGGTTAATCGGACGACCCACCCCCCCCCCCAAGTAAAAAAATTGCTGTGGTCGCACTTGACAAAGTTCATGGTCTGCTGCTTCAAAGCGTCTGCTTCATATACTGCACGCTGCAGAGCCGCAGCACATTGTAGCAGGAGTCAGATTTCACTGATCACGTGAAGAGATGCTCTTTCAGCGGGAGTGCTTTGTGGGTAGAGCCTACACTCACTGCATCAGCACGAGCGCGAAGGTGCACGCAGCAGACTGAGCAACGGAGGATTTGGTTTTCAAACTAATGTAAAATACCACTTTTTAAACCAGAGAAGGTGACATAAATAATACTGATGAAAAAGAATGGGTTGAATGTTGAACACTTTCGTTACCATATAGCTATAAACTAGATTAATCAATGCTTACTGATGAACTTTAAAAAAACTGAGAAAGTAGCGACCTGTGGGAAGAATGAGTAGAGCCCTGAATGACTTGATCAAGAACACATGCAGCATGTAAGCTTGTAAATGAACATAAATGAATAATAATAAAGTCGTCTTATTTATTCTTAAAACAGCAAATTAAATTAACAATAATAACAAAACAATATTAATCTCTATAACTTTGCTTTTTTTTCGACATCATCTGAGTTTAATAGGAATTATGGAACAGTCTTCGTCATCGTTTGTAACCCATTCTTTGTACAACAAATTATTAAAAGAATAACAACCTGAGCAAGCTGCAGAAACAACAAGCCGAGCTCAACATGCCCCGTGCTTAGTTCTGGTGAGATGTGTTCTTTAGAAATTGTTTTTCGGGTAAGAGTCCGTGGATATAAACGCACTTGTCTAAACATAACTTGTTGAAAACTGTGTTTGTTGAAACGCATAGGTTGTAACAGCAAATTAGGATGTAATTAATATTATTTGACGATTCGTTAGGCTAGATTTATAATAACCTTTTTAAAGTGCAAAATAAAAGAGGTTTTTGTTCTTCATGACCCGACTGTTCCCGCTAAATATATTCACAGTCAGGGCTTAATCTGAACAAACCCGGTCCGGTTTAGCATCTACACAAACATTAAAACAATTGTTTTTATAAAATAACCGTGATTATTAGAGTATATATGCACACAAGAAAAGCAACTGATGGAAGCTGGTAATCACTTAAGGGGGTCAAGTGTTTGCGCGAATTATCCCTTACCTCTCCATTCTCATGCCGGATCGGTCACCGCGCTTTATTACACAAATTAAACACTCTATACGATAAGGGCTAAATATTTAGTATTCCACTTGGCTAAAACACAACAAAACATTATTTTGGATGTTTAATACTTGTTTTATCTCCCCCCGCGCTTTCTCTCTCACACACATACATTATGCTACAATCTTACCTTTCAGAAGCGCGTGTCTGGCTTTAAAACCCATAAGACATCACCAGCAGTACACTCAAAAAAAAAAGTTGTTGAACGAACTTAAAAAAATTAGAGTAAACTTTTCCACGAAATTTAATTACATTTTTCCACCAAAATCTAATTTGTTTGAAATGACTTGTTGTAATCTTGTTGTATAAACTTACATTTCTTCAGTGAAGACTACAAAAAAAAATTGGGTCATTCCTACTAGATAAAGATCAGTAGCCTACACTCAAAAAAATAATTCATTGGATGAATTGTAATTGAGTTGGGCCAACTCAATTTGATCAAATATAGTTTAAATTAAATTGATGAAGTGATGTTGTTATGCTTGCTAAAACATTTAACTGGATAATAAATTGTTTCTACACTCAAACTAAATTATTTGTTGGATTTACTTAACTTTAGGCATTAGCCAATTTGTTAGGCATAGCATATGATGATATTGTTACATCCATGGCATGCCCATAATTGTTTCTTTGTTATTATAACAACTTTGTGTCATGTTAGCTGGTCCTCAACCCAAGCACATGCTCTACACTTTACCACAATGGTAACCCCCCAAAACACTAACATACCAGAAACTCTTTTAAATACAAACATAAAAAGAACATTAAACATTAACAAGTCTCCCAATTTTATCATCTAAATAAAAAATGCCTAAAATAACATTTTATTTCAAGATTTACTCTCCTTATCCAGCCCTGTGCAAAGCATGATGGGAAGGGAACCACTTCCTAGTTACACAAGTAAAATCGAACGAAAAATATTCTTGTTGACTCAATTAAAAAAAAACGTGTAAACCTAATTGTTTTAAATTACATTGTTTATATTTAATAAAATTAAGTTGGGACCATTTTTACCAAGAGTTATGTTGTATGAGCTCATTTTAATTAATGAAATTGAACAAAGAGCAAAAATCATTTTTTTGAGTGTAAAAGGAATTCATGTCTGGATAGTTTTATTCGTTTCGATGACATTTATGAATGTACATTATAATGTTTTGCATGTAGAGTAGGCCTATAGCCTATATATACAAGTATAAATAAAAATTCTGCAGAGAAAATTAACATTTATTGCTTAAATACGCACTAAAGCACATTAATAATAATATTTGCTGTAGGTCAGATTTAATAACTGTTTTAGTACACACACACACACAAATATTGGGGGAAAAATATTATATATATATATATATATATATATATATATATGTATTGTTTCAGCAAGGTTGTTATTCCCATTATCCACACATAATAGCCCAGTTCACACTGATGGACTATTTGGTATCATTGTCTTATTTGTAACCGAAGTTGTTCTTTAAAATAAAAACATTTGCGGGTTTGTCTGTCTTACTGAACTACAGTGAATTACCACATATCCTAAGTTTTAGCTTATCCACAATCCTAAAATAAAATAATATAGGCTACATATAAATATACGTTATACAAAACAACTAAATGTCAAACAGTGGATCATTTTTATCAACATCGCCAGCTAAAACTACTCCGTCTGCTTCGTGTACAGTGAAAAGTGCAATAATATCTGACTTAATTTAACGTGCAACCCACCTGTTGAGATTGAGAACCACTATTTACATTCATCACACAGAAACATAATTCATATTTATCATAGGTGATAGCATAGATAGGACTATATCATGGCCATGAATTAAGAATGTGTTCCTCAGACTTAATTCGTGAGCCGCACATATTACACAGCTCTGTTCTACCCGAAGTACTCGGAGATGCCGCCACCAAGCGTTTGATAGGAACTTAATCTAACTAATTCTTCATAAGGAAAAAAACAACACATTTGCTAATTGATTCGAACTAAAATCATAAAAAATGCCAATGCGCAAACGTCTACACCAATAAGCTCTGCTGTATTTTAAACTTTTATGTACTTCTCTTATTTAAATTTCTGTAACACATAAATAATGCTGTGTGGTTGAAAAGACTGTTTGTGTTGCTCTTTCTGGAGCAGCAGCAGCAACATGAATGCAGATTTGAATGTCTTTAACACCTGTTTCACATCACAAGTTTTAGTGGAGCTTTAGATTGTGATAGATTAGATACATTTTACAATGTATACAGTCTCCTGAAATAATAAAACTGATAACAGAAAACACAAAATGTGAAATTTGGTCCAATTCGTTTAAATGATCTGAGATAACCGAACACCTGAGAAGACATGATGACAACCCCTCGGAGTAGAGCCCTGCAAACCCATCAGAACCCGACAGGGCCCGACACGCTGAGTCCATTCGGGACGTTTTTGTTTTTGACAGATCGGGCTCAGATCGGACTCGGGCTCATTTAGCTTCTTGCCTTTTATTGTTCCCAAATACGCACAGCACACATGTACTGTATTAAAATATTGTTATAATAATTATATTATAAATATTATACATCGCCTATGCAATAGGCAAGTACGCACTAATATATGCACGCTAGGGATGGGCATTTTAAGCAAACGTAATATTCGATAATCTTCGTAACAGGAGCGTAGCCAGAAAGGAGACTCTGGATGTGCATCAGAAAAACTGGGTGTCACATTTATAGTCAGATTAATGCAAAAAAAAAAAACATGCTTATTGGGTATTAATATGTTAGTTTATCCATTTCATTTTTGTGTAGGCTACATGTGTCTGTTAACCTATTCTGTGTGTGTATCTGTGTAAGCAAGCTTAATGATTATTAATATGATAGTTTAACCATTTAATTTCTATTTGTGTGTGTGTGTGTGTGTTTCTGTGAGCCTATTGTCCATTTTCGACGAGTTTCACTGTCAGCTATGCATCCAGCTATGTTGGCCTAGACCCTAAAAGCATACCACCTTAGGCCTTAAAATTCTTGAACCCTGGTTATCGCTGCTTGCAGCTATATTTTTGTTGTTGTTGTGTTTTTCCATTTTCCGAAGCTTTCTCGCTCAAGGGGTCACCGACAATCACATACAGTATAACCTAGAACAGCTCTTTAACTGCGCTCTAGTCAAACGCGCTCACTGTAGCCTAATCATTAACTACACACATCATAAACCCCTTTTAGGCAAGTACAATTTATGTCACATATTTTAATAAGACTAAACTCCTATTTAACCTGATGATCACAGGTTTAATAAAAATACATTTTAAGTTTCTAATTATAACACCGCATTTCCACGGTTATTCAAACAACGAACAAATTATACAGTGAGCAAAGCACATTTACTTTATCAAAGAATAATCACTGACTTCAGTGACTAGGCTATGTAAAAATATATTATGTAAAAACAGCTGTAGCTGCTACTAAATAAAAACAAAATGCTTTTAAATAATCACTCCTTTTATTAAATAATTAACATTTTGCACATCCTGCAATGGTGACTTAAACTGTACATGGGCCTACATATAATGTTCCTTTGAAATTACTTTTGGTGGAATAAACAATCTTGAATTGATGTCTTGCAAGACACATTAGAGAAAGCAGTAAAATAGGTTTTATACATTACATTCAGGATCGCCAACAACATAGCAGAGTACATTTAATGGTGCCTAGCTGCTCAAAGGGCGAGGCGCGTGGTCTGGCCTTGAATGCCTCAATTATGTTATTATAATTTTTTTTTTTTTTTGAAAAGAATTTAAAATTTTAATAAAATTTTAAATTAACAAAAATTGTAAGCACTGCTTAATCTGTAAATTGTGAGGTCCCGGAACAAAAGTGGGGTAATGAATCCGTCCGTCAAGTTTTTTTTAATATTATTATTGAACTTTCAAAAATACAAAATTCAACAGCCAGTTCATATATATATATATATGCTTTTATTTATGTAGGCTACACAGAGAAACAATACATAGAGAAACAAGATGCGCTTTCTGCCGTCTCATGCAGTCTCCGTGAAATGGAGCGTCACAGCAATGAACCGGCTACTTTATTAAACGAACGAACGAACCAAAAAATACAAATCTTTAATTACGTAGTCGGAATGAAAAGGTACATTTCTTTTTTAAAGTCAGCGTCGCATTCTGCAACTTTATCTTTTCAGCCGACACTGACTGAGAAGAAATCACTAGTGTATTAACGAATAATTAAAATGTTTTATTTTGCCTTTCCCCCAACATTCATAATCATTAGCCTACTTTTGCCGTTGCAAGCTTTAGACGTGCGCTTGGGCGCGGGATAGGCTATACGCCTATATATTAAAGGATGGTTAGTAGCCTAAGTTATTATATTAATCAATTTATGTGTGACTAGTGAAATCTTTAGTCGGTCAGGGACAGGCCTTGGCACAAAGGAACCGATCAATTTTTTTAATAAATGCTGTCAATTCGAAAAGTGCGCCTGCTAATCACGTCACGTTATATATTGCAATGCAGAGTTATGAATGCGTAATAAGTAAAATGTTTTTAATTTATTTCATTTCTTATGGGTGCAATGGCGGTGCTTTGGTCTTTCTTGGGGTGCTGAAGCATCTGCTAGCCCCTCCTTTGCGCTGCCAATGTTTATTACGATTAAAAAAATAATAATTCTGCATCTGATTTTAGGTGTCAGCTGCCACAGTGGGTGGCACCGGCACACCCTGGCACACCCGTGGCTACGCCCCTGAGCTGAACTCATAATATTCGAAAATAGCACCCCTCACGCGCATGCACCCACCCACGCACAGAGAGAGAGAGAGGGAGAGAAACTACTCAGGCTTTCAATCTGTAAGATAACAAACAGTTTAATTAATTAGAGAATAGTCTATCTTAACTTGAGCCAATTAATGGTCGTAACTTATGATTGCCGACACATATTAATATAACATAACCGAATGAGGCATTTATTAACATAGCAGTCCGTCGATTATCAACTGCTCATTAGGTTAGGACATTTCTATTTGATGCGTGAAAAATGAGCATGAACATTCATATATAAAAAAAAATACGTTACTGTTTGATTAATTAACTAATGAATAATAGGCTTAAAACATATTACACGCTAACAGAATATAATTCTTAAAACATTACGCGCTAAAACATATTGTGAACAGCCTGAATGACGGCACTTATTATGTGAACATTAACATCTGTCTTCATAACAATAACCTATTTCATATATATTGAAATTAGCGAGAGAGAGAGAGAGGTATGAAAGTTGCGCGTGCATGTGAACTTGCTTCTGCGCGTCTCTCTCTACAAGCAATGAGGTTACTTCAAAAACAGCGATTTCACCTCCTCATTGCAGAGAAATATAACGTTGCGAGTCAGTAGCCTGTCGAAGCTATTTTACTAATACAAGTTCCTGTGCTGTTTGTGCACTGCGCAATCTCTGATATCTGTGCAATAATGTGTGTGCGCGTGCGTCTATGAAAGCAGCGTAGCCTGCATATAGTTTTGGTTTAGCTACAGACCCGAACCTGAAGCTATCCATTAAACATTAACCCAACCCGAAAGCATTTCGGACCCGCGGCTCGGGTCGGGAAGCAGACCTCTACTGTGAACAGCCTGAATGACGGCACTTATTATGTGGACATTAATTTTAACGCCTGTCTTCATAACAATAACCTATTTCATATATTAAATGAACATGTTCACATGCTCGGAAGAAGACGAGAGTGCAATCTGTTCACAATTAGTCCGGGGAACTTATAATTGAACTAGGAACGAATATAGAGCCCTGCAGCTTAAATAATTTAAAAAGTGAAAGAATAAACACAAATAGAAAAATAATTAAAAAAATGTGCAAGGTACAAATAAACCACCAATGAATTGATTTTAACTTACTTTGTTTTAAATGTTTTAGTTTTGTTTTGTAGTTTATCAGAGATTAATGAACAAATGCTGTTGTGATACTTAAAGTTATATCTTTTAACTCCACAATAGCTGATCATGTTCTTTTCTTGTCTTAACAGCAATAAAATGAGCTTAATGTGGCAATTACAGATCTGAAGTCATCAGCATAATGAATGAGGTGAAAACAGGATCTATTATCATGAAATAAAGAGTATTTAGAGTAAAAAAAATTAATAAATCTTTAACTTTTTCAAAATCTTCATCTTTCTAGTTTTCTTTCTCTCTTCCCTTGCTAGCTTGTACTTATTTGAACAATACCTGAGACTTGGTGTTATTGGCACTTCCTCTGAATGTTTGCCTCTTCAAGATTAATCGCTTTATGTACTCCCCAATTGTAAGTCGCTTTGGATAAAAGCGTCTGCTAAATGACTAAATGTATTTTCAGCAGCTGATAATATTGATGAGTCTCAGACTATAAACACTCATTAAACAAGACATTTAGGATCAGCAGCAGATCATCTCTCTTTGTTATAATTATAAATATTTAGAGTGCTTTCCATTAGAAATACAGCTCTATTGAAAAAAACATACTTCTCACACTGACATGACTGATACACTTATCTTTACAGTTTCTGTTTCCAGTCCAGTAACTAAAACCTTTTTTTTATTTTGCAAACATAAATGTCAAAAAAGAAAGAAAGCTTAACATTAAAATCGCATCAGCAAATTTTGAGATCGCTTTCTATTAATTTCCCTCAGATTCATACTTTAGCTTTTGACTCCAAACACTGGAGCAATCATACACACGAATGTACAGAAAACAAACAGTGGAAGAAAATGAAAAAAATTGCCCATGATTTTAAATAAAAAATAATTATTTTGATGTTTTAGCCGTTGATGAAAAAAATCCATGCAACATTAGCACGTTTCCATTAGCAAAGCACTAACATACAACAGTTGATATAACTGTCGTCACACATGCAACACATCTAACAGAGTATATTTGTAGCTTAATATACTCATTACCTAACTGTTACAATCATAGAAATAACATTAATTCCTTTCATTACACTTTAAAAACCAATATACAGTAGGGAGCAAAAAGACGCGCTTACCCATTGTTGACGAACTACGGGAGAAGTCCCAGAATGCACCCTGGATGATGGGGCGGGGCGACACATTAAGCTCCGCCCAAAGAGATGGGAGAGAGAATGTCACAGAGTAGTGTGAAAGAAACCCTTTTATCAAAAGTACCATGTTTTTTGGTATGGCATTCACAACTGTGTAAAATTATTTGTGGTGACATACAAATCCATGTTTTAAACAAAAATCATTGTAATTGAGCACATTACCATAATTGTCCATCATATCCAATAGGGAATAAATATTATATTGAACCCAGTTTCATAAAATAATGATTTGTTATGGTGCAAAATAAAAAGATTGTTCCAAATACAAGTATTATGTGGATGTGGATAAAGTTGTGAGAAAATGCTAATTTACAATATAGGAGAACCTGCTGATGGAATGCAGATAATTTAAGAGGCAATTTTGACAACTCAAAGTCACATTTAATCAAAATTCCAAGCCAACTACTTTCCCAAATATTGAAGAAGAGACTGTAAACCAGTGGCTGTTTGTATTACAAATAAATGATCTTAACCATTTAGTTTTTAAAACACTATTCATTATCACAGAGAGAGAAAACACATTCATTATCACACATTACCCACACAGAGAGCGCTGCCGCGGCTGCTGCAGAAGTGTGGAGGTGAGTCTGTCACTCACGCTTTCTGTCGATGTAACCCGATCGATCTTCAAACGGGTGAACATCCGTAAAGCCATAGGCCCAGATGGGATACCAGGCCGTGTGCTCAAAGCATGCGCTTTCCAGCTAGCCGGGGTTTTTACAGACATTTTCAATCTGTCCCTCTCTCTGTCTGTGGTTCCCTCATGCTTCAAAAAAATCAACCATTGTGCCCATACCGAAGAAAAATAAAATAAAAAATCACATGCTTGAATGACTGGAGGCCCGTTGCTCTGACCCCCATCTTCAGCAAGTGTTTTGAGAGGCTCAGAGACTACATCTGCTCCAGCCGCGATTTCTTTAAGACTGCAAGGGAAGCTCAGCTTCCCTTATAATTGTCAAAAAATGAATGGTCAAATATATGTACTATTATGTTAACATTTTATTGACTAAAAATGCGTTAAACACGTTCATCTCGAACGAAAACAATTTCGTTCAGAATCAGCTACTTAGGTCGGCTGACTCGATTTCCTTCTCATTCATTCCCGTAGCGTACAGTGCATTACTCTGTTGAAGCCCAGCGTCCATTGACTTCAATGGGGCTGCTTTAAACAGTTTTTTTCAGTGCTTAGAAACAAGATGGTCATTGGATAATGCTGCGATTATGTCCCGCCCACGGACGCTCAGCGTCTCTGGGATGAATGGAGGAGTGGGCTGGCCCGGACTCCGAGCGTCTGCGTGATGATTGGAGGGTCTGTCATCTCTTTTTAATCCACTTTTATGTCCTAAAACGCTCGTTTTTTGGGTCGACAGCTTATAAAAACGTATTTATAGTTTTTTTTTTAGCTTGTTTGCTATACACATTGTCACATATCAGCTTTTAGAATTTTTTTTTTTTTTATAAATAAATGACAAGGAGGCGGCAGCTTCTCGCAATGCAAAGAGACGGTTGGTGTCGGCGTGGGCGTGGTCTTCAGATTATGAGCGTATCACTCTGTGTCTCCATTTCCAACTCAGTCCCATCTCGGATTTTGCATGTGTAGTCGAAAGACAAACTGCTGCAACCTTCATCGTATATTTCACACAATTTCACACCACATTCATTGTTTCAGTTTAACATAATTCCCACATTTCCTCCCGTTGAGTTAAATATATATATATATATTAGATCGTTTGTTCATTAATTCATATAGTCTGAACTAGCCAGCTAGCAAACTGCACAGCAGGTGTAGAAAGGAGCTTCTCCTGACATTTCCTGGTTAAAGCGGCTCAAGTCCTACACCCGTAACACAATAGGCCACGTTAGGCCGTTTAAGCAGCCTAGCTTGGTGTCTCTCCTGCTGGATTGGCATGCCGTTACACTCGGCCTGCCTTAGAGCCACTTGCTGATTGAGAGGACACTGGTCAAGTCACTGGAAAAGACGCCTAGTTGGTACGACAGGGTTACAGAGTATTTTCTTGAAAAGGAACGTAGGGCAGAATTTACATATAAATAAATGGACAATTTTTATGATTTAGGCCGAAAATGAGCTTCCCCTCTTTAAAAGATCAGCAGCCGCCACTGATCTGCTCTGTGCTGCCTGCTTCACTGGACCCACTACAATTTGCATACCGCAGTAACCGTTCCACAGACGATGCTATTGCCTTCACCCTGCACACTGCTCTCACCTGGAAAAATAAAAACACCTATGTGAGGATGCTGTTCGTGGATTATAGTTCGGCATTTAACACCATAGTGCCTGCCACACTGGTTGCGAAGCTCCAGACTCTAGGACAGGGGCGCGGGAACAGGGGGTGCTGAGGGTGCTGCAGCACCCCCTGTTTTTTTTTCTGTGGGCAACTGTAAACTGTAGTGAATAAAAAAAAAATTGGCTAAATTTGTTATAATAAAGATTCATTTAAACATTTCTATGGTTGCTCCGATGTTTATAACATTTGGTTTACATTGGATATTTTGCTATCTATTTCTATGTGATCTTCGACATATTTACCATTTGCCCATTAATTTAACAGTTGTAAGAATTAAAGTTATCAAAGTTATTAAACTGATGTAGGGATATTTGATGCACACTTTGCGCACATCCTGCCAAATCCCGCACGCAGCACTGCCAATGCTTGCTTTTATGTTTGTGAATGTTATGTTTGTGTTGGATCTGTAGGTTGTGGCTTAAAGCGGAACATGGAAATATCATGGATGTACTGGAAGAAAAAAAAAACTTTTTTTTTTTTTTGTTCTCAGCGATATGAGTCTTTCCCTTCTCCCAAAACAGCTTATAGCTACCTATTAAAATAGTTCAGTTTTGTATGTAATGGAAAAGTGATTAGACTATGTTTCGTTTTTTTTTTTCATAAAGTTAATTTAGAAAAACCTTGGGAGCATTTTTTGTTCGTTAAATGTTTTTTTTTTCTTTTAAGCAACGACCAAGTGGCCAGCATCAGAGTTGATCGCCTATGTTTGATTAATTTAGCCTTATCAAATCATCACGACTTGACTAAAATAAAATCGATAGATAGGCCTATAAACAGCTCAAGCATATCACAGTGTTAGTTTAAATGTTTAACCTATATAAATGTGCAATATACAACAGTTTGTGTGGAGAGTGGAAGCTGAAGCCAGCTTTACAGGACATGGAGGCTCCAGCGTGGTCACTTGGATTTTTTTCTTACAGTAAAAACAAATTAAAATACGCCGTGTGATTTTTTTCTCATAAAGGTAAGAGTAATATATCATTTGGAACTGTAAAGGGTCTACTTTTATTTGTGTGCATTCACAATATCAACATTGTGCTTTTATAAAATAGGAAAACAGAGAATGCACTTTATGCCGGTTTTGAACAAGAGCGCTTCAATGATGAACCGAAACTCGGCAACTCTAAACTGGCTCAGAGATATGATAAATATATCTATAGAAAGCTTTAAAATACTACTTTAAAACGAAATAATTCAAAGCAAAGCAAAAACTCTTCATTAGCCAATGTAATCCGTTAAGATGCATATATTTCTCTCTGCGCGTCCAATGAGGAGATGGCGAGTCATTTTCCTCATCACCTCACCATCTAAAATATAAAAATAAGGGAAAGCCTAAAACAGGCCCGATTATAATTAGCGTTTTATTTTATAATTGTATTCAATAATAAAAAAAAAAAATGTATGTAAATCTTTGTCCTTGAAATTTAAAGGATTTGCTGCAATGCAATTTTGTCTGACTGATAGGTGAATTATTTATTCGCATTTATATCTTTTTAATCCATGCAGCAAATGCTTTAAAAACAGCTTTAAAATTACTTTATTGCATTCCAGATGCTTTTAAAAGAACTTTTCACTATACATTTTAAGGGTTTTTAAGCTTGAATATAGCTTGAATGTAAAACATTGTTATGAATTCATTGTAGCCTATTCCCATTTGTAAAATAGCTAATTGTTGTCTAACACGATCTCATGAAAGTACGTAGGCTATAGCACGATTTTCTGTTTCTATTTGGTGTAATATTTATACGCAGAAATTGACAAATAACTCCATATGTAAATTGTTGTTGTTTTTTTTTTGCACTGTCTGGAGCACTGTAAATGCTCCAGTGCAGTTTTTTTGCACTGTCTGTCCATATGTAAATTGTTTGTTGTTTTTTTTGCGCTGTCTGGAGCACGCTCATAAGAATTTCACTTGTGCTGTGGTGATGTGACAATAAAAGTGATTTGATTTGATTTGAACTGGGAAAGCAGGCAGTGGGCCAAACCACTGTGAGGAAGGGGAGGGGGAACTCAACTGTTTCTAAAAGCATTTTTTGCATTGTTTTTTTTTTCTACTTCCAAAATTATTTTAGGTATACATACATATATTTTTCACAATAGAGAGTGATTTTTTTTAAATATTTTTTTTTGGGGGGACAACCCTCGGATGGGGGACATGTCCTCCCCGGGATTTACGCCCATGCTCAGAATAAAGTGAGATGATCTGCTGCTGATCCTGAATGTCTTGTTTAATGAGTGTTTATAGTCTGAGACTCATCAATATTATCAGCTGCTGAAAATACTCTTTATTTCATGATAATAGCCCCTGTTTTCACCTCATTCATTGTGTTGATAACATCAGATCTGTTAATTACCACATTAAGCTAATTGTATTGCTGTTAACAGACTTAAGAAAGCAATATGATCAGTTATTGCGCCTTTAGAAGATGTAACTACCATGTAATGTAATTATTTAATACTGTTAATTATTTAATACATTTTAGGTAAACAAATTATGAGAATGAAAGGCTGTTTGTGTGTGACAGGAGGACCTTCATCTAAAGATAGAATATGATGAGCAAGTCTGAGAATGTGTTTACATGACCACCACCAATAATAAACATGTTATTAAACATGTTACACCAATATTAATTAATACATAATCAATAACTCATTTTAAATTAATTAGCTGCCCAATATTTTACACTCAACACTGTTATTATGAAATTCCCTTTCATTCCAACTCCTCCTTTTTCAAACTAAAGCATTGTTTAAATGTCAACAAGCAGGAAGTGATATAATTTGAATGTTTTCTAGAGTACAACAATAGTGAACAAGAAATAAAATATATAAAAAGAGCTCAGGTCATATTTAGTTTGACTAATGATCTCCTTTCACTGAACATTTGATCAAATTAAGAAAATTAAAGACGATTGAGTTTCAGGATTTGTTTTGTACCCTGAACATAGAAAGTCTCATCTATAGACCATTTCAACGGCTATTCGTTCATGTAAGGAAGTGACGTCTTTGGCCCTTTGATGTTTCCGGTTAGTTGACACGCACATTAAAACCATTGGCGGGAGACGGTTTATACACAGTGATACTGCGACAGTTTATTTATTAAAAATGGCACAATTAAAACTAGGATCATGTTGTTGGGTGGTTGGATGCTCTCTCAGGCCAGGAACTAACTTACTGTCGGAAATTAAAGTGTTTAGATTTCCGAAAAACAAAACACAACGAGACGCTTGGACTGCAGCAGCGAAGAGAGAGGGCTGGATACCGACTTTCAACTCGAGGATATGTAGCGCACATTTTGTATCTGGTAAGTAAACGACGTTTTTGTAAGTGAATTATTATTATTATTACTACTATATTAATTTGTTTTCCATATGTTCACTAGTTAAGTAACGTTACGCTGAATCTAAATTTGAGCTAGCATTGTGGCTCCGTCATTGTTTTCAATTGTAGTTTGCTAGGGTTAGCATTTTGATATGGTTGTAGTAAAAAGCAGGTTTTATTTCCGTTCTCATGTCTAAATATTCTGCTGTAATTAGGAAAGTACGTTAGCAGTTTACATTAGTTGTCTAGCTATCTCTTCAGCTGACAGATGCAATGTGTAACACTTTAGAATATATATATATATTTGTTATTGTGTAACATTAGCTAACTGCATTACTTCACAAAAGATAATGGTAAACATTTTTTTCCCCTTCATTTATTAAGCTTCGTTAATGTTAATTCCATCATGCACTAATGTAACAATAACATTATTATTTGTATCATTTAACTTAACTAACCTGGGTAAGGTAAATATTGAAGAAATATTCTTTAATTAAAATAAATGTTTTTAGTTACTGTGCGTTTTAATCCGATTTTATCATATGATGGAATTTTGTTCATTCACAAACAAGCAATACTGTTCTTTATTAACTTTTGTAAACTTAAATAAATAAATATAAATTAATTTATATAAATAAATGCATTAAAATGTTAATTGTTTTTTCATGATACCTAACATATTTACTTTTTTAATTGACCCTTTTAAAAGTGTTAAAGGGTGGCATGCAGTGGTCACTAGTTAGTTTATTAGTAGATATCAATTGAATATCTACAAATTGACATGACCACTCAGCTGCTAGCATGAAATTAGGAACACTCCACTTTTTTTTGGAAATAGGCTCATTTTACAATAACCTCCCCTAGAGTTAAAAAGTTGAGATTTACCGTTTTTGAATCCATTCAGCCGATCTCCGGGTCTGGTGGTAGCACTTTTAGCTTAGTTTAGCATAGATCATTGAATCAGATTAGACCATTAGCATCACGCTAATACAACCCAGCGTGTATTACCTCAAAAAATGACCAAAGAGTTTCGATATTTTTCCTATTTAAAACTTGACTCTTCTGTAGTTACATCGTGTAATAAGATCGACGGAAAATGAAAAGTTGCGATTTTCTAGGCTGATATGGTTAGGAACTATACTCTCATTCCGGTGTAATAATCAAGGAACTTTGCTGCTGTACCATCTGTGCAGCAGGTGCAGTGATATAAAGCAGCGCCTGAAAGTAGTCCCCAGCTCAGTAGCCTATGATATAGCTGGGGACTACTTTCAGGCGCTGCGTCATATCATTGCACCTGCTGCACAGATGGTACAGCAGCAAAGTTCCTTGATTGACACTTTTTTTCTTCTTTTTTTTTTCAGTGATGTGTGAAATCTGTAGCTTATCCCAATAATGTTTTTCTACTTTTGTCTTTAGGCAAGCCATCAGATGACCCTTTAAGTCCAGACTACAAGCTTCCACACAGACCTGACCCCTCCAGAAAAATGGACCGATATCAGAGGTCTCTGAGACGAGCATCAGAGGTATATGAGATGAGCACTACAGTTCAGTCTACGGAGGAAGTAGAGGACATGGACACAGATGTAACAGAAGTTAAGTCCTACAGTGATATGTGTGTTGAAACAGATCTCACTATGAGGGATATTGAAGACATGGAGAAACTGAACACATCTTACAACGAGCAAGTCAGAAGCCTAGAGTCAAAGGTTCAAACACTCACCCGTGAGAGGAAACAACTGAAATCCGATGTGGATTTAAAGGATGATCAGATCATTCACTTCTACACTGGTCTTCACTCATCCAAAGTCTTCTTCGCACTTCTGACATATCTCACCACTGCTTGGAGTCCGGGAACAGTGAGTCCTCCAACAGCTCTCCAGTTTTACTTAGTCTTAATGAAACTAAGACTTGGCCTCACTCATAAAGATCTTGCCTTCAGGTTTCATTGCAGTTATGCAACAATCTCTGCCATATTTCATGAGTGGTTGGACATAATGGCACAGCGTTTCACCTCTCTAATTCATTGGCCTTCAAGGGAAGAAATTAAAAAGAATCTTACTGCCCTGTTCAGAAGCCCCCCTTTCAACTCAGTGAGGTGTATCATAGACTGCAGCGAGATATTCATTGATCGACCAACATCACTCAGTGCAAGAGCAATGACCTACTCCAACTATAAGTCCCACAACACCATCAAATTCCTGGTTGGCATCAGTCCAACAGGGTCAATCACATGCCTTTCCAAGTCTTGGGGTGGAAGAGCCAGTGACAAAACAATCACCAAATCGTCTGGTTTAATTGATCTTTTGAAGGAGACATTGTCATGGCTAACAGAGGGTTTAGTTTCCCTGAGTATTTTGCTGCAAAAGGGGTCCAGCTACTCATACCAGCTTCAACTCGTGGAAAGACACAGCTTTCAGGACAGGAAGTGTCTGTGTCACGTCACATGTCAAGGATGAGGATTCATGTGGAAAGAGCTATTGGCCGCATAAAAAATTACTCTATTTTGCCACAAACACTCCCCATAAACTTGATCAAGCGTAGACCCAAAGACACAGTGGCAACAGTTGATAAAATATTACTAGTATGTTCTGCATTGTCTAATTTGGACAAGTCATTAATTCAGTAGAGAAAAATAGAGACTGACAAGTGGCTAGAAAACCTTTCTTTTTTATATAATTTAATTTATTGTAACTGTGTACAGCATTATTATTAGTAGCAGATTTAGCACATGAAAAGGTGCACTGTATGTCATTTGTATATACATTTTTCTTTGACTTGTTTGATCTTTAATGATTTTCTATCTACAATTAAACATTTGTTTAACTCAAATATTTGTTGTCTTGCAATTGATTAAATTGAACTTTTAACAGATTTTTTAGAAGGCTGTGTATGAGCTCACGTTTATGTGGGTTATGACAAACACGCTGAACAAAACCATTGATCACCAGGATGCCTTTTTAAGCCTACACATTTCAGATGAAATGCCTTGTGACAGACAGAGCACTGTGTGACATGTTTTAGACATTCTTTTACACAAACAGGAAGCCTCTGCGATCAGAAATTGTTTCTTCAGTTTGTGTGTGCAGATTTCTGTGAGAATGTGCTGTCTGTAGAAAAGATCTAGTTTTGTCCTGATCTGAGCCCAGTACTCTTCAGAGAACTGTACCTTTTCAGTGTGGCACTCCTGTGTTGTCCAAATTACAAAGTATGATGTTTTAAGTTCACACACAGCCATTTGCCCCTGAATTTGTGCATAGTATGCATGGTCTCTTTTAAGCTCAATTTTCCCCCTGACAGAAATCCTTGCTTTTGATGGCATCAGGTATGGACATATTTGCATACTTCAAGGGGCATTTTGTTTCAAGTGTAGCAGGTGGGCAGCACTTGCAATGGACTATTCCATCTGGGCTGGCTCCTAAATGTGGAAACTTTGGATTTACTACTAACCCAACTTCTTCCACCCTCAAGCTGTCATGACAAGTCATCTGGTTTGAAGTAAAGGCTTCTCTAGCTAGTTTTTCATTGTTATTTCCCCAAGCTAAGGCTGGTGCATTTCTGCTGGATGTGTAACCCATGATTTTAGAAGTCAAGCTAGCTTGACTTGTCTTGCATCTTAACACTTCATTAAAGTGACTTGCAGTGATTCGTCCCTGTCTCTGCTCGAACCACTGTTCAGAAGAAGACTGACCCTGTGTACTCTCTTGGAGGTGCTTACAATTCAGTTCACTAAAATGTGCAGGGATGGTTTGCATGATTTTATCCAGCTCATTTTGTAGTTTATCTTGTGACAGTAAACTGTGCTTCTCATCAAACAAATGTGTAAGGGGCTTTGGCAGGTTTGTTGCATTTACAGTGCTGTCAGTACAAGGTGTTTCTCTCTGAACTACTACTTGTGATTCTTGAGTGGTTCTGCCTCAGCTACAGTGAGAATATCAACCCTGTATGTGTTATCCTGCTCTCCCTCAGATGCAGTGTCTGTGTCACTACCAAAAGTCATAGTGGTAAACAGTGCACAGTCTGGGATCTCATTCTGAAATGGGAATCACGTTGAAGTCATAATCAAATTTATTTGTGTAGCACATATCATTTCCAACAACTTAGTAACACATTTTTATAGTTAGTCCAGATATGTACAATGTCAAAATCATAACTACTTCTCTATGACCTGCAGCTGCCCCTACAGGGTTCCTATTTGAACACCTTGTGTGTTTATGACAATGTATGCAAAGCATGAAATATTGAAATATGCTCAGATGTTACAGATGGAGCGTTCAAACCCTCTCTCACACACTGTTCCACCGCAACAAGGATCGCAGCAACATGGCTACACACTTCACCTAATCTATCACCACAAACATTTAAAAACGTATGGAATAATTATGTATGCAGTAAGTTATGACCGAACAAAATAATTAATTTATTAGAATTCAGTTAGCAACGCAAGTTATTATTAACATAGATATACAGACTTACCCAGCCATGCGAGTGCAATGCCCACTAATAACCTCCCTGGTCACCTTAGCAACGAACCAAGCGGAGTACGTTTTTGACAACGTTTGACTTGCTCCAACCTCACCAAACACAAGATAAACGTCGTCCACATTGTATGAGCAAATGCTTCCAACTTTTCCGCTAACGAAGTAATTGTAGGCATCCAGACTACGATATGCCTTTACCGCTTCCCTTGTGTAGACGCACTCGGTCTCAACCAGATAATGATACACGTCTGGATCAGTGGCGGCTGCTGATCTTTTAAAGAGGGGAAGCTCATTTTCGGCCTAAATCATAAAAATTGTCCATTTATTTATATGTAAATTCTGCCCTACGTTCCTTTTCAAGAAAATGCTCTGTAACCCTGTCGTACCAACTAGGCGTCTTTTCCAGTGACTTGACCAGTGTCCTCTCAATGGCCAGCAGAGCTAGGCTGCTTAAACGGCCTTGGCCCATTGTGTTACGGGTGTAGGACTTGAGTCGCTTTAAACAGGAGAAGCTCCTTTCTACACCTGCTGTGCAGTTTGCTAGCTGGCTAGTTCAGACTATATGAATTAATGAACAAACGATCTAATATATATATATATATTTAACTCAACGGGAGGAAATGTGGGAATTATGTTAAACTGAAACAATGAATGTGGTGTGAAATATACGATGAAGGTTGCAGCAGTTTGTCTTTCGACTACACATGCAAAATCCGCGATGGGACTGAGTTGGAAATGGAGACAGAGTGATACGCGTCATAATCTGAAGACCACGCCCACGCCCACACCAACCGTCTCTTTGCATTGCGAGAAGCTGCCGCCTCCTTGTCATTTATTTATAAAAAAAATAAAAAAAATGTCTAAAAGCTGATATGTGACAATGTGTATAGCAAACAAGCTAAAAAAAAAACAATACATACGTTTTTATAAGCTGTCGACCCCAAAAAACGAGCGTTTTAGGACATAAAAGTGGATTAAAAAGAGATGACAGACCCTCCAATCATCACGCAGACGCTCGGAGTCCGGGCCAGCCCACTCCTCCATTCATCCCAGAGACGCTGAGCGTCCGTGGGCGGGACATAATCGCAGCATTATCCAATGACCGTCTTGTTTCTAAGCACTGAAAAAAACTGTTTAAAGCAGCCCCATTGAAGTCAATGGACGCTGGGCTTCAACAGAGTAATGCACTGTACGCTACGGGAATGAATGAGAAGGAAATCGAGTCAGCCGACCTAAGTAGCTGATTCTGAACGAAATTGTTTTCGTTCGAGATGAACGTGTTTAACTCATTTTTAGTCAATAAAATGTTAACATAATAGTACATATATTTGACCATTCATTTTTTGACAATTATAGGGGAAGCTGAGCTTCCCTTGCAGTCTTAAAGAAATCGCGGCTGGTCTGGATACGTTATTTCAGGTAAACGTTTAACATTCTGAGTGAAAAGTTGTCGCCTCAGTGTCTGAATTAATGGGTCCGGTAATTCAACTTTATCGTCTATTTTTAGATTTTGAAAATATCTTAACTGTTCTGTTGTAGCTAGACTTAAAAAGGTACGTGCTAGTCATTTTGTTTTGACAGGTCTGTGATTTAAAAATGGCGCTACCGGAAATGCTTCAGGGCCAGACATGCGCAGTAGCGTTCCAACGCCTTTGTTATTGTTTACATCCTTGAAATGGTCTGTATTATTTATTGGTTTATGTTTTATTTCTACTAAAACACTGAATCTGATGAACTGCATTATAACCTGTTTGTTCTTCAGTGTGTTTCATTCTGCAGGGTTCTGGATCTCTCATGTTCTTTCTGTCCTTCAATAAACTCTGTCTCTGCAGATTTCACTTCAAACTGATGCTCTGATGCTTATCTATTATTATTTATCTTTTCTCTCATTAATATACAGGCACAGAAATATAGAAAAAAACACATGTAATACAAAGACACAAATATATAAACAATGTAATAATTTAAAAAGTGAAAGAACCAATTCATTGAGTTTAACTAAATATATTTATATATGTTCTAGTTCTGTGTTTTATATTAAACATGGTTCATCGCAGATTAATTAATAAATTATGTTGTGATAGTTGTAAATGTCTCAATAACTGATCGTGTCGTTTGCTGAAGTCTGTTGAAGTAACCGAATCAAAAAGATAATAAAGATTATATTAATTCACAGTGTTGAATTGCATGAAATTAGACTGTAAATGATATTAAATGGTGTGTGAGAGTCCCCTGGTGGTGTAAATATTGCAGACATTTAGTATTTTGTCCCTGCGCGCGCACCGTAGTTCATCAGAAACATCCAACAGGATTATGTGAGCACTGTGGAGAAGAGGAATCAGTAGAACATGTTATATGTTTGTCAAAAGTATACTAATGAACTAGAAATAATGAAAAATGAACTTAGAAAGATGGGAGTGGACGAATTAAAGCTTAAAAATATAGTTACTCGTGGATTAGAGAGTTTATTTCTTTATCTTAAGAGAACAGAGCTGTGTTTATGGGATGGGTAAACTCTGGTCCACACTCCAATACAGTAGGTGGCGATAATGCACCTTAATGTTGGTGCTACCAGCCATAAAATCGAAGAAGAAGAAGAAGTAGTTCATCAGAAAACGAGCGAAGCTACAATGGGTAAGCCTTCTTTTCTCTCGCTCCTGTATATTGGTTATTAAATTAATGTCATTTCTATGATTGTAACTGTTTGGTAATGAGTATATTAAGAGAAAAATATACTGTGTGTTCGATGTGCTGCACGTGTGACGACAGTTTGATGTCATGATCTTCAGCGAGATGTATCGAGTTTTTTCCCATCAACGGCTAAAACACCAAAATAAATGTTTTTTATTTAAATTCATGGGCGATTTTTTTTTTCTTCTTCTGTTTGTTTTCTATTAATTCGTGTGTATGATTGTTTCAGTGTTTGGAGTCACTATAAATATTATAATAAAGAGAGATGATCTGCTGCTGATCCTGAATGTCTTGTTTAATTAGTGTTTATAGTCTGAGTCTCATCAATATTCATAGAGCTGGTGAAAATACTCTTTATTTCATGATAATAGATCCTGTTTTCACCTCATTCATTATACTGATCTCCTGTAAATTGCCAGTTAAAGTTAATTTAATTCTTATCATCAGACTTAAACTATGCAGTCACTATTGTGATATCTACAAGATACAGATGTCTTAACAGCATTTATTTCATTAGTCTGTGTTAAACTGTTTAATGTAAACCAAAACAAAAGTAAAAACCAATGAACAAAACTTTAAACACAAATGGAAGTAATTATGGAAACACTGTTTTTTTATTGGATACATAAATGTACTTCTGTTTATTATTTTAATTGTATTCTTAAAATTGTAATATTTGTAAATATTAAATGTAAAAATCTAACAGACAAACAGAATTGCATGTGTGAATTTGTATTCAGATATTTTACTATAAATAGAGAGAATGAGAATAAGCTTTATTGTCAGGTATGTTTACACATACGAGGAATTTGCTATAGTGACAGAAACACGAATGCAGGTTATACATTTACATTTATGCATTTAGCAGAGGCTTTTATCCAAAGCGACTTACAGTACATTCAGGTTATACATGTTCCCTGGGAATTGAACACACAACCTTTTGCGCTGCTAACGCAATGCTCTACTACTGAGCCACAGGAACACAGCCCGCAGGTAAACATAAATGCTTAATATGTGAATTAGTAGAAAACAGGGTTTCCTTGGATCCTTAAAGTCTTAAATAACGTTTTCCTAATAAAAGGCCTTAAAAAGTCTTAAAAAGTCTTAAATTCAGATTCAATGGGTCTTAAATATTTTTGGTCAGATTACCGTTAAAATATATTTTTCAGTCTGATGGACCCAGTGACTTTACAGTAGGGGTTTAGCGATTCACTCATTTTCTCGATGCATCGATTACAAACCCTGACGATGCATCGCTCTCGAAACATAAATTTTTGAATCGTCGATTTCGGACAGTAATCGATTTAAAATGCCAACAATCGAATGAATCGGGATTTCTATAGCGATTCAATGCTTTCAAAATATATACACATTAAATTACTACAAGCACGAATTCATTCTAAAGGCAGTGGGAAAAGTTTCCTGCTTTTGAGGCTTCTTACGTGTGCAGCTTATATCAATGTTGGGGGGATGTCTCCGGAGATGCGCTTGCATATCAGACGTGTTTCCTGTCGTATAAGAGAGTTTTGTGAAACAGTTACGACAGATTGTGTGCGCTTTGTCTACGACACGAATTCCATTCCTGTACTCAGACTTAAATGTGTCCGGGGGATCTGCAATGTCAGTACTATGCGAAGCAGCCATCCTGCATATACTAGCAACCGAGTGTGACGCTCACTCCCACATCACGTGAAATGACATGCACTTGGAAAACAGTAACTTTAGAATATAATATTTAGAACAAAATGTAAAAAGCTTTTATTAGTCGTTACTAATACAATTTAATCAAATGTAAGCAAATACAAATTTTTTTAAATTAATAGTTAGTTAGAAATAAGTGCCATTAACCTCAACAATGGGCAGCAGGGGGCGCGAGAGTACCGCGGTACGCCACGAGAGTTCTGCGATTCGTATCATGGGTGGTGTATCGTGATCTTTTGGTTCGGTTTGTGATATCGTTACACCCCTACTAAAGAGATGTCTTTTAATCTAGATTTAAATAGAGAGAGTGTGTCTGAACCCCGAACGTTATCAGGAAGGCTATTCCAGATTTTGGGAGCCAAATATGAAAAAGTTCTACCTCCTTTAGTCAAGTCAAGTCACCTTTATTTATATAGCGCTTTTAACAATACAAATTGTAACAAAGCACTGCACAATATCAAAATAGGCAAATTGTGTCAATAATGTAAAATGACAGGATTTAACACTCAATTATCTGCTGAATGCATTTCATTATTGAATTTAGTAATGGCATTGTCCAGCTTAGTTCAGTTTAAATAATATCTGTGCAATCAAGTCGATGATTGTGCTGGAAATGAAGTGTCCCCAACTGAGCAAGCCAGAGGCGACAGCGGCAAGGAACGAAAACTCCATCGGTGACAGAATGGAGAAAAAACCTTGGGAGAAACCAGGCTCAGTCGGGGGGCCAGTTCCCCTCCGGCCAGACGAACCAGTAGTTTGTTCCAACTGCAGCAGAGTCAGAGTGTAAGTGGTCCACTGGTTCCAGGGGTCTTTCCCCGATGGATGTCTAGGTGACGAGGTCCTCACTGGAGATCTGTCTCTGGGGCTCATCTATGTGTCCTAGACTCCACTGACGGTCAGGGCTGTAGAGGTTGTCTCCAGGTGCTGATCCTCCATTTATGGCAGACTTTGGTTAAGTCAGTATAATCGCTGATGGTTGGCTTCCTCTGAGGTCCTCGGAGGGGTTGTCATCGTCTCTTCTCAGGTGTTCGGTCATCTCAGATCGTTTAAGGATTGGATCCAGACTGAAGCTTGTGTAATTCCTAGCTACCACGGGATGTTATAGCTAGGATCAAAAGATTGGTGAGCAGAGACAGGTCAATGTTCATTCGTGTAGAGGAGAGAGAGAAAGCAGCTCTTGTGCTCATCAAGGCAGCACAAAGAGAAGCCTTCGAAGAGGAACTGAAATGCCTCAGTCAAAACCCTGCTAAGCTATCAACGAATAACAGGTTATACCAACTTGATCCTATCTTACAGAATGAACTACTCCGGGTTGGAGGACGGTTAAGAAAGTCTAACGCAGCGTTAGAGTTGAAACATCCAGTAATTCTTCCTAAGGAAGGCATTGTCACACAACTAATACTTGAACATTGTCACGAGAAAACTCAACATCAAGGTCGAGGTCAAACACTGAACGAACTCCGAGCCAGTGGATACTGGATTTTGGGTGCAAGTAAGGTGGTGGCCAAGCTGATCAATAATTGTGTTACTTGCAGAAAGATGCGAAGACCAGTTGAAGAACAACGTATGGCTGACCTTCCAGCTGACAGAGTAGAACCTTCCCCTCCATTCTCATATTCTGGTGTTGATTGTTTTGGCCCCTTCTACACAAAACAAGGTCGAAAGGAATTCAAAAGGTACGGGCTGTTGTTTACATGCTTGAGCTCCAGGGCTGTACATTTAGAGATGCTAGAAGATCTTTCTACGGATGCATTTTTGAATGCTCTAAGATGTTTCATAGCAATCCGAGGAGCCGTGCGACAAATCCGATCCGACCAGGGCACAAATTTTGTGGGGGCGAAAAATGAGTTGGAGAAAGGTTTGAAAGATTTAGACCAAGAGAGGATATCTACTTATCTGTCAAGTAAACAATGTGACTTCCTAATGAATGTTCCTGAGGCAAGTCATATGGGAGGCGTTTGGGAGCGCCAAATAAGAACAATTAGAAGTGTAATGAACGTTGTTCTGGCCCAAGTCAAAGGAAGACTGGATGACGCATCATTAAGGACATTTTTCTACGAGGCAATGTCAATTGTCAATAGTCGTCCACTTACCACTAACTCAATAAATGACCCAAAGAGTCTTGAGCCTTTGACGCCCAATCATTTGCTCACAATGAAGACCTCACTGCCCCTCCCTCCTCCTGGCAAGTTTGTTCGTGAAGATTTGTACACTCGGAAAAGGTGGAGGAGAGTGCAGTACCTGTCAGAACAGTTTTGGAGCAGATGGCGCAAAGAATACCTGACCAACGTAAGCCTCAGACAACAGTGGCACACGCCTAGGAGAAATGTTCATGTTGGGGATGTTGTAATTGTCAAAGAGGACAATGTGCCCAGAAATGAATGGAGGCTGGCTAGAGTTGTAGAGACAAGTGCAGATGATGCTGGGTTTGTGCGGAAGGTCAAACTCCAAATGGGGCAAAGTAAGTTAGGAATAAAGGGTGAACGATTGACGCAAGTATCTTTTTTGGAACGCCCAATCCAAAAATTAGTAGTGATAGTTGAAAACAACTCCTAAACTAGTGAGTAAAACCATAAAATGGGACTGGAGAATTTAGTCTTAATATCTAAGTTAGTTTTAATTCAAATAAACTTTAAATAAAAGGAAGTGACACTGGTTGAAAAGGGATGGAAATAACAGTTTACAGAAAATGTACAGGCTTTATGGAGTAAAACAAGTAATACTTAAATAAATCCTTGTAATTTTGGTGGCAGTGTAGCTGTCGCAGAAAAAGTGTTTTTCTTGTTTATTAGAACTGTTGTGTAATAATTTAATACTTGTTTGGATATTGTATATTTTATTTGCATTATAGTTGCCAATAGTGACACCTGCAGGAGAAAATAATTAGCATTAGTCTTTCCGGTCATGTGATTTCTTACAATCAGCGTGTTTCCAGAAAAAATGTGAGATTGCACGCAAGTTGAGCGGTGTAAGATTGAGAAGAGTGTTTGTTCGAGTTATGTCTCCTAATGTCTCCTGAATCCTGATTGGAAAGCACACGGTATGTTTGTTATATTGTTTATCATTTGTTTATAATTTAAGGTACAGTGTGTATTAATGTAAGTTTAATACGTTTTTGGATTAATCGAACTACGTCATGGAAAATTCACAAACCATCACAATCTTGACTGTAATTTTATTTATTTTCAGTTTTTTCACGGTGTCCTTTTGATGTTTGTGACGTTGACTGTCCTGACGTTTGCGAGGAAGAAATAAAATATTGAAATCAGAGAAGGCATCAGTTGAAGCGTGGTTTTTCTGGTCACGGAGAAAAGCTCAGGAGCCGTTATACCTACATTTAATGATCACTTAAAATAGGAGTCAGATTGTACACGGGGCTAGACTAGAATTGAAACTAAATCCAGATAAATTCAGATGCGCAATTAAAAGACCGAACATGCATTAAACATTCGACCAGGCCACCAGATCCTGGCGGATGCATTCTTACAACTTGAGATGCTTTATATCTTGTTAGTCAACAAAGAGAGAGAACTGTCTTTTATTTTATATTTGCTTCAAGTATTACACTTTTATTGTCCACGTTTGTTGTCTGCTGATTTTTCTTGCGTCATGAATTAATAATTTCAGAATTTTAGTTACATTAAATATTATGATTGCTTTTGAGACTTCCCATAATTACATTTATCGATAAAGCTTTTCAAAGCTTAATAAACTAAATTTAATCTCACACCTGACTGACTGTCTGTCTAGGTCAGTAACTCTGTTTTAACATTGTTTTTGTTAGATACCTATTATGTAGTTTTAAACAGAATTTGGTGCGTATTTGATCATCTACCACTGGTTTTGCCTCGCGGTGATGACGTCATCATTCATGTGCTTCAGTGTGGAGTCTCTGAGGTGAGCACAGAGCTGATCCTCCCTATACGCAGAATACGCAAGTTGCGTAGGGCCTCCGAAACAGCAGGGGGCCCCTTGCTCTCAAAGATGTTTTCATTTTACTTTAGTTTTTTAATTTGGCCAGCGATTATGGAAACATGAATTATCATTTATTTTAATGCGGTGCTCTGTCACTCGAAGCAGGCTGGTGAGAGTGCGTGGGCGATGACGTCATGAGATACGCTGCAGTGCACTTACCCATACTTTTCAGCAACATATCAGCATATCATAGCATATCATATCAGCGACAACGATGTTTACCAGCTTCTTTCGTGTCTTGTCAGACAGGCTCTTCGTTTGTTCGTACTCCTTCAATATATCAGAGCTTCCTGGATTTGAGTGCAGCGCTGCATAAACTTGCTGTAAAAAAAAAATAAAGAGGTTGAATGCACATAAACCAGTCTTTGATACACTAATGTTGGTAAGATTATTGATACAGTATCAAAACTGATATCATTCAAGGACAAAACTTAAGCAAGAGAGAAAAATAACTGACATCTTTTGTCATGTTGCAGTCATAAGGTTCTTCTAAGAATCGCTTTTTGTGCGCCTTTGAAGACTGTGGAATCACTGTGGAAACTGAACTTTCTGATTCCACTGATGAAAATGACCACTCAGGGCATGAGGGCTCAAGGTGCGTTCACACCAGATGCGAATGACGCGAATAAATTGTGCTATTTGCGCAAAATTGGACGCTTGAACATTTTGAGTTTACTCGCGCCATTCGCGCGTGAAATTCATTACACAACAGACGCGAATTCGCGTCGTGGGAGGGGCTTCTGCCAGGCAGCTCCAGTCTCGTTGCAAAATGTATTCCTGTTTTTGTAAAAGTAGGAAGATGTATATACAGCTCTGGGTAGCCACATACAACCACAATTACTTTGTCCTCCATTGTTGTTTCTGATTTTCTGCCTCCGCTCGTAATGACGTCACTGCTAGAGCAAGCTCCTGATTGGTTAACGCGGTGCGAATATCCGCCAAAGTTCAGATTTTTCAACTCGCGCGATTCGAACGCTCAATTCGTGCCATTCGCGCAGCAGGATTGTCTTTCGCGTCTTTGCATTGACTTAACATGTAAATCTTTTGCGCGATTCGCGTCATTCGCATGATTCGCGTCTGGTGTGAACGCACCTTCAGAGAAATCGTTCTCAGCTTGCGAAACATTATCTTAGAATCACATACAGCAAACAAGACAATATTAACATTAAAAAGACAGATGCTATCATCATGTATTGTGAAGAAAGAAAACAAACTAGAATATACATTTTTGAACATGGCAGCAGGTCATGAGTTTCTTACCTGATTTATCACCATCCAAAATTTTGAAGGACACCTTCGATATTTTCACAAGCTCATAAAAAATATCAGCATCAACCAACTCCTGCAGAGTCTTTAAGAACCACATTAGCTCCATGCGGCAAGTTGAACTTTGCAGAAGCTTAGAGGTAGAAACAAATAAAATGACATTTCAATTGCTTGGTATTATTTTTAAATGCAAGTAATATATATATATATTTTTTTTTTTATCTAATACAATATAATAAAATAAATAACTTCAGATCACTAGGCTAGAATTACAGTCAAATGTATTGAAAGATACAAAAAATGTGTTCACACACACATATATATATATATATATATATATATATATATATACATATACAATATGCTAAAAACAATTATAAAACACCACTTTAGTGTGATCAGAATGTTATTTGGGATTAAGTCCATTTATAATACACTAAATGCCTATGCAAAAATTATATATATATATAATATATTATGGCTCATATTTTTTTATATGAATAAGATTCATTGATTTCAAAGTGAATAACACTGTCATATGAACTTAAAATTACTCTAAATGTGAAAACCTTAACATCACCTTCTTTAATGAATTTACAGAAGTCAAAACAATCATTTTTCTCTGGTATTCGGATCCATTTAGGGTTCCCTTTACACTCCACTTGGACCAGCATTTCTTCGGAATGAAACACACTCACTATTAGGATAATCACAGACAGTCTGTGTCCTTTTTTTTAACCAAACTAGGTGTTTTTCGAAGTGTTTGCCATAGTACGTCAAACAGACATCTAGATTACACCAATATAAAAAACTAAAGCACACAATCACCGCTACATCTAACTCATAAAATAAACTTTTTAAACCAACCAAGCAAGTTTCACTTATAAATGATTAAACTGAGTGATGTTTTGTCCTGATAAAGTGTTGGTTTGGTGATATTTTTCATGTTTGCGTCCATAAAAAAGCTAAGCTTGCAGCACCCTTTGAAATAGAACTTGGTTGTGTTAGCATTATGCAGTGTGTTTATACGTTCTTCCACAGACAATGTTTAATAAAATGGCAACTTGCATAGATTTTAAGCCAGGAGCTCACCTAGCGACTAACGTTTAGCTGAAACATTCTGCTGGTCGTGCCACATCTTTGAAATAACGTGTGACATGGCGCGCGCGCGGCGCTTCTCGTCAGGTGTGCGACCGCCAATTCAGAGTGCGTAACGACTTTATCCGCTTATTAGGCCTCAATTCTTTCAAGTTTTTATTCCCTGAAAATTCACCTCCTGTCCTTAATAGTTTCTCTTTTATACAACTCCGCGTTTTTACGGTTACAAACATCAACTTGCTGAATTGCTGAGGTATCAAATTAGTACAACGTGGCCCCGATTTATCTGAAGGGAACGAATTGATCAAACGGGTCCACGACATCTACTCATGTGCAGGGCTCTGTAGATCTAAACATAACCATTTAATTTAGCTATTTCGTTTGAGAATCTGATTTACCTGCTTTTTCTTGGACTTCAACTTCAAGTAAAAGAAAATGGCAGACACAGACTGTTTGACTAGCGTTAAGTGGAGGTGTGGCTTATTTACACCACTTTGGGTGAAATGTGAAAATACACTTAAATTTCACACTGACACTGTCTTACAAATAACAACAGCAGTGTTATTGTATCACCATGTAGTGTTAAAACAATGTTAACACTGTTAATTTTACACCATCCCTGAACATTTTACACCAGTGATTTTGCTGTGTAGAAAAAATTTAAGCACAGGCAAGAAGGATATGTTTTGAGGAGTATAGGTCATCTCCCGTTTCAGCGTTACAAGTAGAAGTGGGTGAGATGCCTCTCAATTTAAGAAGACAGTTAACTGCAGTATATCGGGCAAACTTAATGGCTCAGGATAACTCACATCCCATAATACGTGTTCCAGGGAAATGTTGGGAGTATGGATAACGGGAATGTAACGGTTTTGGATGGATAACTGAAGATTTAGTCGAATAATTAGTTATTAATTGTTCCTAGAATGAGCTTATCAGCAGTTGTGGATTCTGCCTCAACCTACAGTTGATCTAAACATGCTAGAAACCAGGCAGAAAGAAGGTATGAGTGAATGTGAGGAAATCCTGGTAAGGGAATATTTGTGGATAGAGTATGGACATTTAATACAAGTGTACTCAGATGTATTGATTATCCAGATAATGATCAAGTACGTATAGCACGTCAATCCTAAATCACACATTTACAGAAAAGTAATGATTTCAAATAAGTCATCAGTTTTTTCAGGAGAGTTAATTGTTTACTTGAGCATTGCATTACAAAATAATTTTGCACTATGCTCTGCTTTCCACAAAATCTCTCTTCTGCACAATGATTTAATGTACAAAATATATATTTTTGCATAATTTCATGTACAAATATCTCTTTTGCACAATTTTATGAATATCTATATTAATTTACAGTTATATAAAGTTTTTGTACAGTCTCAGTTTGTGTATGTGAATTCACTATAGTAGCTATAGTATTTATAGTACATGTATAGTCAGATGTTAACTGTTGTATTGCTCTATTGTTTTTCTTATACTTGCGTTGTTGTGTGTTTATCTCATGTTTAACTAGTATGTAGCACCATGGTCCTGCGAGACACGATATTTTGTTCCACTATATGTCCACAGAATGACAATAAAGATCGACTTGACTTGAACTTGAATGTAATAATCACAGCTTTAAGGTGGATAAGTGAAGCAGGTTTAAAGGAGGTTTTAGTATGATTCGATTCTAGTTATGCTCCCTTGAGTATTGAAGCAAAATATTCAGTCACCAGACAGGATTTAATAGTTGAAATTTTGCAAGAGTTATAGATGTTAGAGTGAAAAAGGATGCGAGTAATATTCATATGGGTTCCAGCTCATGTGGGAGTGAAAGATAATGAAGCAGCAGACAGACTGGCGAAACAAGCTGTGATGGACACCAGTATAGAAATGACAGTATCATATAATAGATATGAAATTAAAGCAATAATAAACAAAATAATAATGCAAAGATGGTAACATCAGTGGTAAATGGAAAACAAAGGAAGACATATGTATTCAATACAGACACAAGTATCCAGACTTAGAATAGGCCACACTGGACTTAATAAATCAAAGACGTTCATGTCTAAGCATCCAACAGGTCTCTGTGATTGGTGTGGAGGAGGTGAAACGCTTGAACATGTCATCATGCATTGTGGAGGATAGAGAACAGTTATTAGAAGAGTTTAGAAAGAAAGGAGAGTATGATATTATTATTATGAAATACTTATTAAAGGGAGGCCATATCAGAGCTGCTTTATTAAAGTTCTTGGAAAACACTGGTTTAATTAAAAGGATTTGAGTGTTTTTGTTTCTTTTTGGCTTTTTTATTTATCTTTTCTCTCATTAATAAACAGAAATAAAGAAGAAGAAAAAATATACAGTTAAAAGTCACCAAATATAAACAATTTAAGAATTTAAAAAGTAAAAGAACCAATTAATTGAGTTTACCTTAATTAGTTTTATATGTTCTAGTTCTGTGTTTTATGTGAAACATGGTTCATCACAGATTAATTAATAAATGCTGTTGTGATAGTTGTAAATGTCTCAATAACTGATCGTGTCGTTTGCTGAAGTCTGTTGATGTAACCGAGTCAAAAATATAATAAAGATTATAATAATTCACAATGTTGAATTCCATGGAATTAGACTGTAAATTATATTAAATGGTGTTTGAGTTCCCCTGGTGGTGTAAATATTGTAGACGTTTGGTATTTTGTCCCTGCGCGCGCACCGTAGTTCATCAGAAACATCCAACAGGATTATGTGAGCACTGTGGAGAAGAGGAATCAGTAGAACATGTTATATGTGTTTGTCAAAAGTATACTAATGAACGGGAAATAATGACAAATGAACTTAGAAAGATGGGAGTGGATTAATTAAAGATTAAAATATAGTTACTCGTGGATTAGAGAGTTTATTTCTTTATCTCAAGAGAACAGAGCTGTTTTTATGGAATGGGTAAATTCTGGTCCACACTCCAATACAGTAGGTGGCGATAATGCACCTTAATGTTGGTGCTACCAGCCATAAAATCGAAGAAGAAGTAGTAGTAGTGAACTGGCAAATTACAGACCCATTTCAAATCTTCCGTTTATGTCGAAAATATTAGAAAAAGTAGTGTCTGCTCAATTGTGTTCCTTTTTGCAAAAAAATGATATCTATGAAGAATTTCAGTCAGGTTTCAGGCCCCGCCATAGCACAGAAACTGCACTTGTTAAAATTACAAATGACTTGCTTCTTGCGTCAGACAAAGGCTGCATCTCGTTGCTAGTTTTACTTGATCTTAGTGCTGCGTTCGACACTATAGATCATGACATACTGATAGATCGATTACAAAACTATACAGGTATTCAAGGGCAGGCTCTAAGATGGTTTAGATCCTACCTGTCCGATCGCTACCACTTTGTTTATTTAAACGGGGAGTCATCTCAATTATCACCAGTAAAGTATGGAGTACCACAAGGATCTGTCCTAGGTCCTCTATTATTTTCATTATATATGCTGCCCCTTGGTAATATTATTAGAAAATACGGGATTAGTTTCCATTGTTATGCTGATGACACTCAACTATATATCTCAACAAAACCAGATGAAACTTCGAAACTATCTAAGCTAACAGAGTGTGTTAAAAATATAAAAGATTGGATGACCAGTAATTTTCTCCTATTAAATTCAGATAAGACCGAGATATTACTTGTTGGACCTAAAAACAGTACACAGAATCTCTTGGATTACAATCTGCAACTAGACGGATGTACTGTTACTTCCTCTACAGTTAAAAATCTGGGTGTTATATTAGACAGCAACCTATCTTTTGAAAATCATATTTCCAATGTTACAAAAACAGCATTCTTCCATCTTAGAAACATTTCCAAGCTACGGAACATGTTAAGTGTTTCTGATGCAGAAAAGTTAGTTCATGCATTCATGACCTCTAGACTGGACTATTGTAATGCACTGCTAGGTGGTTGTCCTGCATCCTCAATAAACAAGCTACAGATAGTACAAAATGCTGCGGCTAGAGTCCTTACCAGGTCAAGAAAATATGACCATATTACTCCAATTTTACAGTCTCTGCACTGGCTACCTATTAAGTTTCGTATCAGTTACAAAATATTATTACTTGCCTATAAGGCCCTAAATGATTTAGCTCCTGCGTACCTAACTAATCTTTTATCACGCTACAATCCAACCCGCTCCCTTAGGTCACAAAACTCTGGACTCTTGGTAGTACCTAGGATAGCAAAGTCCACTAAAGGAGGTAGAACTTTTTCATATCTGGCTCCTAAACTATGGAATAGCCTTCCTGAAAACGTTCGGGGTTCAGACACACTCTCTCTGTTTAAATCTAGATTAAAGACGCATCTCTTTAGCCAAGCATTCATATAATGCATCTCACAATCTTGTACTGCCAGTCCATCTGAACACATGCACATTATTATGCTTTAGCTTGGGTTATACTGATAATTTCATCCAGGGTTATTCCTGGATGGAGCCGCTGCTACGCTAATTGTTTTACTGTTTCTATGTTACTGCCACGGGATTAACATCCCGTGGTAGTTAGGAATTACACAAGCTTCATTCTGGATCCAACCCTTAAACGATCTGAGATGACCGAACACCTGAGAAGAGACGATGACAACCCCTCCGAGATGAGCCCCAGAGACAGATCTCCAGTGAGGACCTCGTCACCTAGACAGCCATCGGGGAAAGACCCCTGGAACCAGTGGACCACTTACACTCTGACTTTGCTGCAGTTGGAACAAACTACTGATTTGTCTGGCCAGAGGGAACTGGCCCCCCGACTGAGCCTGGTTTCTCCCAAGGTTTTTTCTCCATTCTGTCACCGATGGAGTTTTCGTTCCTTGCCGCTGTCGCCTCTGGCTTGCTCAGTTGGGGACACTTCATTTCCAGCACAATCATCGACTTGATTGCACAGATATTATTTAAACTGAACTAAGCTGGACAATGCCACTACTAAATTCAATAATGAAATGCATTCAGCAGATAATTGAGTGTTAAATCCTGTCATTTTACATTATTGACAAATTTGCCTATTTTGATATTGTGCAGTGCTTTGTTACAATTTGTATTTTTAAAGGCGCTATATAAATAAAGGTGACTTGACTTGACTTGACTAGTTCATCAGAAAACGATCGAAGCTATAATGGGTAAGCCTTCTTTCCCCCCCCCCCCCCCCCCCCTCCTGTATATTGGTTATAAAATTAATGTCATTTCTATGATTGTAACTGTTTGGTAATGAGTATATTAAGATACAAATATACTGTGTGTTAGATGTGCTGCACGTGTGACGACAGTTTGATCAATTACAGAAACGTTAGTACTTTGTTAATGAAACCTGTTAATGTTCTTCCATAAGTTGCATCGATTTTTATTCCCATCAACGACTAAAACACCAAAATACCCATTTTTTTATTTAAATTCATGGGCTTTTTTTTTTCAGTGTGTATGATTGTTTCAGTGTTTGGAGTCAAAAGTTTAAGTATGAATCTGAGGGAAATTAATAGAAAGAAATCTCAAGATTTTCTGATGAGAATGTAATGTTATTTAACTTTTTCTTTTTTTACATTACTGTTTGTAAAAAACAAGTTTAGTTACTTAACGTTTTTATATTTGAACAGGACTGCAAATAGAAGCAGAAAAGATAAGTGTGTCAGTCATGTCAGTGTGAGAAGTATGTTTTTTTCAATAGAGCTATATTTCTAATGGAAAGCACTCTAAATATTATAATTATAACAAAGAGAGATGATCTGCTGCTGATCCTGAATGTCTTGTTTAATGAGTGTTTATAGTCTGAGACTCATCAATATTATCAGCTGCTGAAAATACTCTTTATTTCATGACAATAGATCCTGTTTTCACCTCATTCATTATGATGATCTCCTGTAAATTGCCAGTTAAAGTTAATTTAATTATTATCATCAGACTTAAACTATGCAGTCATTATTGTGATATCTACAAGATACAGATGTCCTAACAGCATTTATTTCATTAGTCTGTGTTAAACTGTTTAATATAAACCAAAACAAAAGTAAAAACCAATGAACAAAACTTTAAACACAAATGGAAGTAATTATGGAAACACTGTTTTTTTATTGGATACATAAATGTACTTCTGTTTATTATTTTAATTGTATTCTTAAAATTGTAATATTTGTAAATATTAAATGTAAAAATCTAACAGACAAACAGAATTGCATGTGTGAATTTGTATTCAGATATTTTACTATAAATAGAGAGAATGAGAATAAGCTTTATTGTCAGGTATGTTTACACATACGAGGAATTTGCTATAGTGACAGAAACACGAATGCAGGTTATACATTTACATTTATGCATTTAGCAGAGGCTTTTATCCAAAGCGACTTACAGTACATTCAGGTTATACATGTTCCCTGGGAATTGAACACACAACCTTTTGCGCTGCTAACGCAATGCTCTACTACTGAGCCACAGGAACACAGCCCGCAGGTAAACATAAATGCTTAATATGTGAATTAGTAGAAAACAGGGTTTCCTTGGATCCTTAAAGTCTTAAATAACGTTTTCCTAATAAAAGGCCTTAAAAAGTCTTAAAAAGTCTTAAATTCAGATTCAATGGGTCTTAAATATTTTTGGTCAGATTACCGTTAAAATATATTTTTCAGTCTGATGGACCCAGTGACTTTACAGTAGGGGTTTAGCGATTCACTCATTTTCTCGATGCATCGATTACAAACCCTGACGATGCATCGCTCTCGAAACATAAATTTTTGAATCGTCGATTTCGGACAGTAATCGATTTAAAATGCCAACAATCGAATGAATCGGGATTTCTATAGCGATTCAATGCTTTCAAAATATATACACATTAAATTACTACAAGCACGAATTCATTCTAAAGGCAGTGGGAAAAGTTTCCTGCTTTTGAGGCTTCTTACGTGTGCAGCTTATATCAATGTTGGGGGGATGTCTCCGAGATGCGCTTGCATATCAGACGTGTTTCCTGTCGTATAAGAGAGTTTTGTGAAACAGTTACGACAGATTGTGTGCGCTTTGTCTACGACACGAATTCCATTCCTGTACTCAGACTTAAATGTGTCCGGGGGATCTGCAATGTCAGTACTATGCGAAGCAGCCATCCTGCATATACTAGCAACCGAGTGTGACGCTCACTCCCACATCACGTGAAATGACATGCACTTGGAAAACAGTAACTTTAGAATATAATATTTAGAACAAAATGTAAAAAGCTTTTATTAGTCGTTACTAATACAATTTAATCAAATGTAAGCAAATACAAATTTTTTTAAATTAATAGTTAGTTAGAAATAAGTGCCATTAACCTCAACAATGGGCAGCAGGGGGCGCGAGAGTACCGCGGTACGCCACGAGAGTTCTGCGATTCGTATCATGGGTGGTGTATCGTGATCTTTTGGTTCGGTTTGTGATATCGTTACACCCCTACTAAAGAGATGTCTTTTAATCTAGATTTAAATAGAGAGAGTGTGTCTGAACCCCGAACGTTATCAGGAAGGCTATTCCAGATTTTGGGAGCCAAATATGAAAAAGTTCTACCTCCTTTAGTCAAGTCAAGTCACCTTTATTTATATAGCGCTTTTAACAATACAAATTGTAACAAAGCACTGCACAATATCAAAATAGGCAAATTGTGTCAATAATGTAAAATGACAGGATTTAACACTCAATTATCTGCTGAATGCATTTCATTATTGAATTTAGTAATGGCATTGTCCAGCTTAGTTCAGTTTAAATAATATCTGTGCAATCAAGTCGATGATTGTGCTGGAAATGAAGTGTCCCCAACTGAGCAAGCCAGAGGCGACAGCGGCAAGGAACGAAAACTCCATCGGTGACAGAATGGAGAAAAAACCTTGGGAGAAACCAGGCTCAGTCGGGGGGCCAGTTCCCCTCCGGCCAGACGAACCAGTAGTTTGTTCCAACTGCAGCAGAGTCAGAGTGTAAGTGGTCCACTGGTTCCAGGGGTCTTTCCCCGATGGATGTCTAGGTGACGAGGTCCTCACTGGAGATCTGTCTCTGGGGCTCATCTATGTGTCCTAGACTCCACTGACGGTCAGGGCTGTAGAGGTTGTCTCCAGGTGCTGATCCTCCATTTATGGCAGACTTTGGTTAAGTCAGTATAATCGCTGATGGTTGGCTTCCTCTGAGGTCCTCGGAGGGGTTGTCATCGTCTCTTCTCAGGTGTTCGGTCATCTCAGATCGTTTAAGGATTGGATCCAGACTGAAGCTTGTGTAATTCCTAGCTACCACGGGATGTTAATCCCGTGGCAGAAACATAGAAACAGTAAGACAATTAGCTTAGCAGTTGTTCCATCCAGGAATAACCCTGGATGAAATTATCAGTATAACCCAAGCTAAGAGATAAAGTGAGAGATATAGCCTGTTGCTGATGCCTTTGACGATAGCAAGACGATTATTATTATTAGGGATGCTGATACCAAGCTCCTGTACTCGTATCTCATACAGAATATGACATTCTGCATGATAGAATATAAAGATTTCACAGTGGTCTGATTGTTTAATGTTTTGTTTTAGTTACGACGTTTATACATATGAAGACAAGCGGAGTGTAGGCTATAGAATACTAGATAACAAAATGAGCTAGCTAGAGAATACCTGAATATTAACAGCTTAAACATGAACCATGCGACCATATAATATAATTAAATGTTAATAAATTAAGTGCATCAACAATCATAAATTAAAGAAGACATTTTTTAGAAATATATTTTACCTAGGTGATGAGGATCACTCAGGTCGTTTTTTGTAAAACTCAAATGCAGTAATGGGGTTTTTAACCAGCTAGTGTGTGCAAATGAGCCCGGTCTCAAAATGCGTATAAATAGTACACCAAATAAAAATGAAAACTCGAGGCATTGATATGCAAAAATGGACTTTGCCGTTCATATGATATGCACGTGTTTTCATGTTCATATGATATGCACGTTTGTCTGTTGCTTGTTTTGAGTACTGCGCATGGACAGAGGTCTCACCAGGTTTTTGCGTAGCTTAGAGTGACAAATTGTATAAGAATATTTTGAGGTCAAAATGCGTACCTGCTACCCAAAACACGTACATATATATATATATAAACCCAAGTACACAATACATGTATGACCACATGAGGGTTTTTTCTGGCTCAAAATGCGACAGAGGTTGTACCGTCCTGATCATGTGCACACAATGTACCCACCCCTCAACTGGCTGAAACAAACACTTTTTACATTCAACATATTTTAGGTGTTTTAATAATTATATGATAGAAGAAAAATTACAATTATAAAGTCGTTTTATTTTCTCTTACCATGTTTTATTGTTACCAAATTCTGTGTTGTAGCATGACTTATCATTGAACACATAATTTGAACAACTTAATTTATTCAAATGTATTCTTAAAATAGCCTTATAAAATATTTTCTTTATCCTCAGAAATGTTGTGTTGTGTATCTGGTTATCAAATGAAGGCATAAAACATTAATTTAATTTATCTTTAAATTATTGAAAATTAAATTATTTTTGGCAAACAAAGGGGATTTACTATTAAAATTAAAACATGGAAGAATTGTTGTGTTATCATTCATTAAAAAATATATAGTTTTAATAATTTTAGTAGTAGTAGTATGTACATTCTGCAGAACAATAGTGATATATTTCTGCTGCAAGGTCTTAAAGTTAAACCAAACTTTTAGTTCCACGGGTTGCCGTGAATACCTTTACATTTCTGTGTGTATATGATGCTAGTGTTACTCAAATTAAATGATAAAATACTCATTAAGTTACTCTCAGAGCAGTTCTGGAGATGATATTCATGTATTTATGTCCTCATTGAGACGGTCACCTAGAGCATCATGCACGCTTCAGTAAGTGTATAATAAACAAACCGCATGTCTACACCAGGAGCGTAGCCAGAAAGGAGACTCTGGGTGTGCATCAGAAAAACTGGGTGTGCCACATTTATTGTCAGATTAATGCGCAAAAAAAAACAAAAAAACAAGCATGCTTATTGGGTATTAATATGTTAATTTAACCATTTCATTTTTGTGTAGGCTACATGTGTCTGTTAACCTATTCTCTGTTTTGGATGTCTTTGAAAATCACTATTTTATATCTGCAACAAAGTGAGTGTGTGTGTGTGTGTGTGTGTGTGTGTGTGTGTGTGTGTGTGTGTGTGTGTGTGTGTGTGTGTGTGTGTGTGTGTGTTAGCATGCGTGCTGTATATTTAGCATTATTAAACCTTTCATTTCTGCATATGTCTGTGTTTGTATGCTTACTGTTTATTAAGCATTTTTAAACCTTTCATTTCTGTGTGTGTGTGTGTGTGTGTGTGTGTGTGTGTGTGTGTGTGTGTGTGTGTGTGTGTGTGTGTGTGTGTGTGTGTGTGTGTGTGTGTGACAGAGAGAGAGACAGTTTTAATGAATTCTCCATTGTGAATGTGTTCAATTGTCAGCCCTGCATTTCACATTGGCCTACCAGGGGTCTCCAACCCTGCTCCTGGAGAGCTACCGTCTACAGATTTCAGCTCCAAGCCCAATCAAACACACCTGAACCAGCTAATCACAGTCTTCAAGGCTACTTGTTAATTTCAGACAGGTGTGTTGGAGCAGGGTTGTAACTGAAATCTGTAGGACGGTAGCTCTCCAGGAGCAGGGTTGGAGATCCCTGATATAAACTCTTAAAAAGAGAAGACTTGCAAAGAGTATTGTCACCTGTCATTTATTTCAAATATCTATATCTGCAACAAAATATGTGTGCATGTATGTCCATATATGAGTGTTTGTGTGTGTATCTGTGTAAGCAAGCTTAATGATTATTAATATGATAGTTTAACCATTTAATTTCTATTTGTGTGTGTGTGACTGAGTATATATGCGTATTTTGCACATTGTCTTCTGTACAGTCTGTAAATATGTACTGTCCATATGTAAATAGTTTTTTTTTTTTGCACTGTCTGGAGCACGCTCATAAGAATTTCACTCACCAAGGCACTTGTGCTGTGGTGATGTGACAATAAAAGTGATTTGATTTGATTTGTGTGAGTGTGTTTGTGTTTCTGTGAGCCTATTGTCCATTTTCGATGAGTTTCACTGTCAGCTATGCATCCAGCTGTTGGCCTAGACCCTAAAAGCATACCACCTTAGGCCTTCAAATTCTTGAACCCTGGTTATCGCTGCTTGCAGCTATATTTTTGTTGTTGTTGTTGTTTTTTTCCATTTTCTGAAGCTTTCTCGCTCACGAGGGTCACCGACAATCACATACAGTATAACCTACAACAGCTCTTTAACTGCGCTCTAGTCAAACGCGCTCACTGTAGCCTAATCATTAACTACACACATCATAAACCCCTTTTAGGCAAGTACAATTTATGTCACATATTTTAATAAGATTAACGCCTATTTAACCTGATGATCACAGGTTTAATAAAAATACATTTTAAGTTTCTAATTATAACACCGCATTTCCACGGTTATTCAAACAACGAACAAATTATACAGTGAGCAAAGCACATTTACTTTATCAAAGAATAATCATTGACTTCAGTGACTAGGCTATGTAAAAATCTATTATGTAAAAACAGCTGTAGCTGCTCTACTAAATAAAAACAAAATGCTTTTAAATAATCCCTCCTTTTTTAAATCATTAACATTTTGCACATCCTGCAATGGTGACTTAAACTGTACATGGGCCTACATATAATGTTCCTTTGAAATTACTTTTGGTGGAATAAACAATCTTGAATAGATGTCTTGCAAGACACATTAGAGAAAGCAGTAAAATATTTGTTATACATTAAATTCAGGATCGCCAACATCATAGCACAGTACATTTAATGGTGCCTGTTAGCTGCTCAAAGGGCGAGACGGCGTGAGCCTTGAATGCCTCAATTATGTTATTATTATTTATTTATTTTTGAAAATAATTAAAACATTTAATTAAATTTTAAATTAACAAATATTGTAAGCACTGCTTAATCTGTAAATTGTGAAGTCCCGGAACAAAGCGGGGTAATGAATCCGTCCGGCAAGTTTTTTTATATTATTATTGAACTTTCAAAAATACAAAATTCAACAGCCAGTTCATATATATATATATATGCTTTTATTTATGTAGGCTACACAGAGAAACAATAGAGAAACAAGATGCGCTTTCTGCCGTCTCGTGCAGTCTCCGTGAAATGGAGCGCGTCACAGCAATGAACCGGTTACTTTATTAAACGAACAAACGAACCAAAAAATACACATCTTTAATTATGTAGTCGGAATGAAAAGGTGCATTTCTTTTTTAAAGTCAGCGTCGCATTCTGCAACTTTATCTTTCCAGCCGACACTGACTGAGAAGAAATCACTAGTGTATTAACGAATAATTAAAATGTTTTATTTTGCCTTTCCCCCAACATTCATAATCATTAACCTACTTTTGCCGTTGCACGCTTTAGACGTTATTATAGTTATTATATTAATCAATTTATGTGTGACTACTAGTGAAATCTTTAGTTGGGGACAGGCCTTCTTGGCACAAGGAACCGATCATTTTTTAAATAAAATGCTGTCAATTCGAAAAGTGCGCATGCTAATCACGTCACGTTATATTGCAATGCAGAGTTATGAATGCGTAATAATAAGTAAAATGTTTTTAATTTATTTCATTTCTTATGGGTGCAATGGCGGTGCTTTGGTCTTTCTTGGGGGTGCTGAAGCATCTGCTAGCCCCTCCTTTGCGCTGCCCATGTTTATTACGATTAAACAAATAATTATTCTGCATCTGTTTTTAGGTGTGCCAGCTGCCACTGTGGGTGGCACCGGCACACCCTGGCACACCCGTGGCTACGCCCCTGGTCTACACCATTCATTCATAGAGGGATATGAGTTAATTCTCATCAGATCTCGTAAATCCGTGGAAAAGGAATATAAATGATGATTCTGTGTGAAAAATATCAAGTTAACATCTATAAAAAAATATCAGTATTTTTCCAAATATGTGCAGTTTTGAACTATAAGCTCTAATGGATGCCGTTCAGTGACACTTCCACGTGACTACCTGCCTGAGTTTTGTTGACAAACAGAGGTATAATATATATAACTAATAATATAATAATAACACAATTCTCTATGCTGGAAAAACCCTGCATATGAACTTTAAGAATCATATACTTTTTTGTTTGTTTGAGAAACTCCTCAGAGGGGTTTGACCAAACAGTTAGACAAACTATATTTACAAATCATCCAAGCACCTGATTCCTAGCCACTAAATCTGATAAACTGCTTTATAACCTAATGGGTTTCAGCCTCATTAATAAAGAATCAAGAATAAACACCAACCTGTTTGTTCTTCAGTGTGTTTCATTCTGCAGGGTTCTGTATCTCTCATGCTCTCTCTGTCCTTCAATAAACTCTGTCTCTGCAGATTTCACTTCAAACTGATGCTTGTACTTGTAGGCTGAAATAAAAAATAATAATTATCTATTAGTTATCCTTTCTCTCATTAATCAGGCACAGGCATATATAAAACACATACAATTAAAAGACACCAAATAGAAACAATGTAATAATTTAAAAAGTGAAAGAATGAATTGAGTTTACCTTAATTAGTTTTATATGTTCTAGTTCTGTGTTTTATGTGAAACATGGTTCATCACAGATTAATTAATAAATGATGTTGTGATAGTTGTAAATGTCTCAATAACTGATCGTGTAGTTTGTTGAAGACTGTTGATGTAACCGAATCAAAAATAAAATAAAGATTATAATAATTCAGTGTTGAATTCCATGAAATTAGACTGTAAATGAAATTAAATGGTGTTTGAGTTCCCCTGGTGGTGTAAATATTGCAGACGTTTGGTATTTTGTCCCTGCGCGTGCACCGTAGTTCATCAGAAACATCCAACAGGATTATGTGAGCACTGTGGAGAAGAGGAATCAGTAGAACATGTTATATGTGTTTGTCAAAAGTATACTAATGAACGAGAAATAATGCAAAAATGAACTTAGAAAGATGGGAGTGGATGAATTAAAGATTAAAATATAGTTACTCGTGGATTAGAGAGTTTATTTCTTTATCTCAAGAGAACAGAGCTGTTTTTATGGAATGGGTAAACTCTGGTCCACACTCCAATACAGTAGGTGGCGATAATGCTCCTTAATGTTGGTGCTACCAGCCATAAAATCGAAGAAGAAGAAGCAGTTCATCAGAAAACGATCGAAACTACAATGGGTAAGCCACCTTTTCTCTCCCTCCTGTATATTGGTTATTAAATTAATGTAATTTCTATGATTGTAACTGTTTGGTAATGAGTATATTAAGATAAAAAGATACTGTGTGTTAGATGTGCTACACGTGTGATGCCAGTTTGATGTCATCCAGTGATCTTCAGCGAGATTTTTTTCCCATCAACGGCTAAAACGCCAAAATAAATGTTTTTTATTTAAATTCATGGACGATTTTTTTTTTTTCTTGTGTTTGTTTTCTATTAATTCGTGTGTATGATTGTTTCAGTGTTTGGAGTCACTATAAATATTATAATAAAGAGAGATGATCTGCTGCTGATCCTGAATGTCTTGTTTAATTAGTGTTTATAGTCTGAGTCTCATCAATATTAATAAAGCTGCTGAAAATACTCTTTATTTCATGATAATAGATCCTGTTTTCACCTCATTCATTATGCAGATCTCCTGTAAATTGCGAGTTAAAGTTAATTTAATTCTTATCATCAGACTTAAACTATGCAGTTACTATTGTGATATCTACAAGATACAGATGTCCTAACAGCATTTATTTCATTAGTCTGTGTTAAACTGTTTAATATAAACCAAAAGTAAAAACCAATGAACAAAACTTTAAACTCTGATGGAAGGAATTATGGAAACACTGATTTATTTCTTGGTGACATAACTTTACTTCTGTTTATTCTTTCGTAATATTTGTAAATATTAAATGCAAAAATCTAACAGACAAACAGAAATGCATGTGTGAATTTGTATTCAGATATTTTACTATAAATAGAGAGAATGAGAATAAGCTTTATTGTCAGGTATGTTTACACATACAAGGAATTTGCTATAGTGACAGAAACATAAATGCTTAATATGTGAATTAGTAGAAAACAGGGTTCCTCGGGTCCTTAAAAAGTCTTAAATTCAGATTCAATGGGTCTTAAAATATTTTTGGTCAGATGACCAGTGACTTTACAGTAGGGGTGAAACGATTCACTCATTTTCTCGATTCAATTCAAGATTATTTGTATAGCACTTTTTACCATACAATCGTTGCAAAGCAACTTCACACGAAGTTAAGTTTCTAAAATAGGTTTATATTGTAGAAACACAATATAATTAACTTATGGCAAAATTTGGTTAATTCAGTCTAATCGCTGATGGTTGGCTTCCTCTGAGGTCCTCCGAGGTAGAGCCCGGACGGGCCTAAAATATAGGCTCTAGACCGGCCCGTGTCCGACAGCTTATCAGAGTTACCAGCCCGAGTCCGGCCCGTGTCCGACAGCTTATCAGAGTTACGAGCCCGAGTCCGACCCGTGTCCGACAGCTAATCAGAGTTACCAGCCCGAGTCCGACCCGTGTCCGACAGCTTATCAGAGTTACCAGCCCGAGTCCGACCCGTGTCCGACAGCTTATCAGAGTTACCAGGCCGTGTCCGACAGCTTATCAGAGTTACCAGCCCGAGTCCGGCCCGTGTCCGACAGCTTATCAGAGTTACCAGCCCGAGTCCGGCCCGTGTCCGACAGCTTATCAGAGTTACCAGCCCGAGTCCAGCCCGTGTCCGACAGCTAATCAGAGTTACCAGCCCGAGTCCGACCCGTGTCCGACAGCTTATAAGAGTTACCAGCCCGAGTCCGACCCGTGTCCGACAGCTTATCAGAGTTACCAGCCCGAGTCCGACCCGTGTCCGACAGCTTATCAGAGTTACCAGCCCGAGTCCGACCCGAGCCCGTATTTTATTTTGCCCTTCTCCCAAAACAGCTGATACTATACTGTTTCAGCAATTAGAATATTTCAGTTTTGTATGAAATTGCAAAGTGGTTGTATTTCGTTTCGTTATTTTATTAAGGTAATTTAAAAAAACATTTGGAGCATTTTTTTATTCGTTAAATGTAAGTTATTGTTTTTTAAAGTAGCTAACGACCAGCGGCCAGCTGATCATAGCGTGTTTGATCAATTTAGACATTATAAATATATCTATAGAAAGCTTTAAATTAGTACTTAACGAAATAAAACAGATAGAAAACAAAAACTCTTTCATTATAATCATAATCTGTAGATGCATTTATTAAAGGCGGGTCTAATGAGGAGATGGCAAGTCGGTATCTGCAAATTCACATGACTTAGAAAACACTAGTTTATTAATAATAATATAACATTTCCCACAAACACATTCATGCTGACCCAAGACCAACATCAATATCACTTTAAGCTCTCTGACGTGCGCTCTCTGACACGCGCTGACTCTGCTACACACACAAACTAACACACACTCACACACACACACACACGCTACTAAGAGGTACACTTTTATTATAGGCCTCAAACATAAATACCACCACCGACAATCATGCCCACAAATATCAATACACTCTCTCTCTCTCTCATACACACACACACACACACACACACACACACACACACTCACTCACTCACTCACTCACTCACTCACTCACTCACTCACTTACTCACTCACTCACACACACACACACTCTCTCTCTCCAAACAACCCTGGATGAAATTATCAGTTCAAACCAAGCTAAAGCATAATAATGTGTGTTTGATCAGATATACCTGCAGTACAAGATTGTGAGATGCATTATATGAATGCTTGGCTAAATAGATGTCTTTAATCTAGATTTAAATAGAGAGAGTGTGTCTGAACCCCGAACGTTATCAGGAAGGATATTCCAGAGTTTGGGAGCCAAATATGAAAAAGTTCTACTTCCTTTAGTGGACTTTGCTATTCTAGGTACTACCAAGACTCCTTCACGCGCTCCACTATTAACCGTCGGTCACAGGATTGTGTTCGTCTCACTGATACATTTGTTGAGCAGCTGATGTGTGAGCTCTTAGTACTCGTGGCCAGAAAGTACTAAGTAGTACTTAGTAGCGTTGAAAGTAGCGTTTGTTGTCATAGCAAACAGACATCGGCACTTTTTCTTTCAGAATCATCATTCGTCGATGGAGAGGAAAAGTTACATACTATAGCATTTTATTTTATGAAAATGAGATAAAGAAGTTTTCGCACTGAAAGAGAAGTGATCTCTGGCTCAAAGAACAGGCCAGACTACATCTGCAGCTGAGCTGAATAAAAAGCAGAATGAACTGATGAAACATTAAGACAATAAATACAATTTATGAATGATGCAGTGCTAATTGACACATCAATTATTACAGTACAGAAGCTATAAAGTATATTTTCTACCTTATTCTGTGAAAACATTTAAATAATTATTTGTAATATAAAACAATTATAAAATTTAATTAGGAAAAATTGATTGATTAATGTCCAGCAGTGTATGTGATTTCTAATAGCAAATTCAAGTAAGATATATATAATAAAAATACCTGAAGAGTTGTAAAAATGAAGTGGAAAATTAAAACAATAAATAATATAGGGGAGACTTTCTGTCTCCAGGGTAAAAAATAGGGACTGAAGATCAAATGATGTCACTTCCTGGATGTTGCTATTAAAAAGAAAATGCTTTAAAAAGGAAGAAATAAAAGGAAATTGTGTTGAGTGAAAAATATTGGCCAGTTTTAGTTTAATTTATTTTTTATTTTTAGAAAAGAATATCAAAGTTAAAATTGTTTATAATATTATATTATAATTGTGGATTTGATTAAGCATCAAATAGTTCTCACGACAGAAATTCAGGATTTAACTGTATTTTCTAATATAGATAATTGTACCTTATTTTGTAAAAATGATCATAATTTGGTGTGTAGTGTTGTCTGCTTTTACTTCACATGATTTAATAATATTTTTACCTTTTTAACTTTAATTTCAGACCTAATGGAGGAGAAACAACATCATGTTAAAACTGGAGAAAAAACTCACTCACAGACTGAAAGAGTTTCTTTACTGAAAAGAAGAGACAAGAAAAGTTTTGCCTGCACTCAGTGTGGAAAGAGTTTCACATACAAACACAATCTCAATGTTCACATGAAGATCCACACTGGAGAGAAACCGTTCACATGTGATCAGTGCGGGATGAGTTTCACACAATCATCACACCTCAAGAGTCACATGAAGATCCACACTGGAGAGAAACCATTCACATGTGATCAGTGCGGGAAGAGTTTCACAAACTCATCAAGCCTTCAGAGACACATGAATATCCACACTGGAGAGAAACTGCATGAATGTGATCAATGTGGAAAAAACATTTTTAAGGGCTTCAAACTGAAGAAGCACCTAAATGTTCATTTGAAGGAGAAACCACATTCATGTTCTTTATGTGGAAAGAGTTTTTCACAACTGTACAGTTTAAAACTACACCAGAAGATACACGCTGGTGTGAGAGAATATATGTGCTTTGAGTGTGAGAAGACTTTTATTACAACTACAGAATTGAAACTGCACGAGAGGATTCACACTGGAGAGAAACCTTACAAGTGTTCACACTGCGACAAGAGATTCAATAATTCAGGAAATCTGAAATCACACGAAAGGATCCACACTGGAGAGAAACCTTACAAGTGTTCACACTGCGACAAGAGATTCAGTCGGTCAGGAGACCTAAAATCACACGAGAGGATCCACACTGGAGAGAGAAACGTATCACTGTGCTGAATGTGGAAGAGATTCAGTCATTCATCTAATCTACGGAGACATAAAACATACTATCACTATTAGTAGTTTAGCTTCAGGTCCAGCGCTTTCATGTGCTACACCAATCTCTTCCATATTAACAAAGTCTCTTTAAGACACGTCTTGTCATCAGCGGCCATCTTTGAAATGCCTCTCGCATCCAAGTGCAGCTCCTATCACTTTGTATGGGGAAGCATCAATTTATCAAACTGTTCACTAAGTTGTATTCCTGTTCACTGTTCTGTATTCCAAATCATCAGTCCTCATTCTGCTGGATCTTTCTGCCGCTTTTGACACTGTTAATCATCAGATCCTCCTGTCCACCCTCTCATCACTAGACATCACTGGGATTCCACTTCGCTGGTTTGAATCCTATCTCACTGGTCGGTCTTTCAGGGTGGCCTGCGGAGGGGAGGTATCCAAAGCACATCAATTGGTCACTGGGGTTCCCCAGGAATCGGTTCTTGGACCTCTTCTCCACATACACTACATCATTGGATTCCATCATACAGGCACATGGCTTCTCCTACCATTGCTACGCTGATCACACACAACTCTATCTCTCATTTCGACCAGATGATCCAACGGTAGCTGCACAGATCTCAGGCTGCCTGGCAGACATTTCGGCATGGATGAAAGAACATCACCTACAGCTCAACCTAGCAAAGACTGAGCTTCTTGTGTTCCCTGCCACTCCAACTCTACAAGCTTTCCTGTAGCTCAACTGGTAGAGCATGGCGCTAGCAACGCCAAAATCATGGGTTCGATTCCCAGGGAAAGCAAGAGTTGATAAAAATGTAGAAACTGTAACTTGAATGCAATGTAAGTCGCTTTGGATAAAAGCGTCTGCTAAATGCATAAATGTAAATGTAAATGTAACATGACTTCACGATTCAGTTAGGTTCATTAACAATTACCCCATCAACTTCAGTCAGAAATCTTGGTGTAATCTTTGATGACCAGCTGACCTTCAAAGAGCACATTACAAAGACTGCTTGATCGTGCTGGTTTGCACTACACCTCATCAGAAAGATCAGGCCCTTTCTGACAGAGCATGCTGCACAACTTTTACAGGTTAAAATGTCCTTCTTCACTAAGTTGAAAAAGAGGTTGATTTATTTTTTATTTCATCTTCACTGTTGTTTAAAAAAATTATATATATTATTCCGCTTAGGGTGTGTTTTACAAAATGCAGGTGTAATATGTTCTTTCATGTAGGTTTGCGTCTGATTCATCTTCACTTTTATTTACTCTCTAAGTGAAATTATTTACTTTATTAAATTAACTCCGCATGAAGCTTAAACTCAAGAACTCACAGATGCCATGAAATAAAACCATAAAACTAATCTGGAGAAGAGATTTCCAAAGAGAACAAAATATCTCCAAAGAGAACAAACACCAACCTGACCAAACTTATCTACGACCCCCTTCCTCCCCCTTCTCTGCCCCTCCTCCCTCACTCTTCTTCCCCAAAAAGCAAGCGTATCCATATGCCACAAGTGTTCAATGTTGCTTTTTTTCCCTTTCATGTTTGGTGTAATTTTAAAGGACTCTGTGCGATTGGATAAAATGGTCTCAATTTCACAGTAGTCACTTGTATTATGAGAAATATTGTTTAATTATGCAATTGGCATGACATGATTTTACATTTACGGATTTAGCAGATGCTTTATCCAAAGCGACTTACAATTGCATACATTTTCATTAGCATGTGTGCTCCCTGGGAATCGAACCCACAACCTTTTGCGCTGCTGACACAATGCTCTGCCACTGAGCCACACAGGAACATTTTACCTGACTAATAATAGAACTGTCCTGAAATCATTATGACTATAAGACTGTGAGAGGCTTTTGTTACCACAAATCTATGGCCAGGAGGTCAAACTGAAGACTCATGAATGAACGGAGCAGTATGCACGTCATCGAAGACCTCAGATTTCTGTCTATCACTAGTGTTAGCAAGTTGTACGGGAAAAGACTAAGAAAACTACACCTTTTGTCATAAGCAAGCAGTTGGCGGCCGACAATTAGTATTAGTATACCTACACCCTCTGACTAACTACATCAGACTGGCGAGTTTGTGTCTGTGAGATCTACGCAAAAACCTGGGGTGAGACTCTGCGACATTAGGTCCTCAGTGAACGGATAATTGAAAGTATGGGATGTCTAGAATTTTAAATATCTAAATTAAAATACAATCGATATCTGTGATCTGCTTTTTAATTAAGAATATCGCCAACATTTAATGATCACTTGACATAGGAGATTGTACGGGCTAGACTAGAATTGAAACTAAATTCAGATAAATTCAGAGGCGCAAGTAAAAGACCGAACATGCATTAAACCTTCGACCAGCCACCAGATCCTGGCGGGTGCATTCTTACAACTTGAGATGCTTTATATTTTGTTAGTCAATAAAGAGAGAGAACTGTGTTTTACTTTATATTTGCTTCAAGTATATTATTTTATTGTCCACGTTTGTTGTCTGCTGATTTTTCTTGCGTCATGAATGAATAATTTCAGAATTTTTGTTACATTAAATATTATGATTGCTTTTGTAACTTTCCATAATTACATTTATCGATAAAGCTTTTAAAATCTTCATAAACAACATTTCATCTCACACCTGACTGACTGTCTGTCTACGTTAGTAACTCTGTTTTAACATTGTTTTTGTTTGATACGTAGTTTTATGGTATTTTGTAGTTTAAAAACAGAATTTGGTGTGTTTTTGATAATCTACCGCTGGTTTCGCCTCACGATGATGACGTCATCATTCGCGCGCTTCAGTGTGGTCTCTGAGGTGAGCACAGAGCTGATCCTCCCTATACGCAGAATATACAAGTTGCGTAGGGCCCCCGAAACACCAGGGGGCCCCTTGCTCCCAAAGATGTTTTAATTTTACTTTATTTTTTTTAATTTGGCCAGCGATTATAAAACATGAATGGTCATTAATTTTAATGCGGTGCGCTGTCACCCTCTCTACTTAATAATCAGCCAAATCATGTAACGTGAATGTCGTACAGTCTCTTGCTATTACTAAAAAAAAACCAGTTGAAAGCATACCAAGCCGCCAAGGCGATGTGTTTCTGGAGCGCTTTCCGTGTGCGCGATTCGAGACGGAGTGAAACACAGACAAATGCATTTCATCCAGTCTTTCATCCATCAACGGCTAAAACATACAAATATTTAAAATAATGGGTATTAGGCGACTATCTTGGGACCGTTATTTTTGTCGCCGAGAGGCTGATTAGAGGAAACTTGCCTGACATGCTTGCTGAGAATGATCATGAATCCAGACTGCCTTTTGTTGATTTATTTGCATGAGAAACAAACAGGGTAGTGCATTCAATACATTCCGTAAATGTTTCACTGGCATACGAAATGGTGTCCAAAGTAATGATAACAGCATTAAACAGCAATAGATTTTCTTTAGCGGTCAGCAAAGTAAGACTTCCCCCATCACCCCCTCCCTACTCCAACACACAGGTGAACTGATTATATATTCTTTCTACTTCCGCCACCACCAGGTGCTGTTGGACTTCAAATCGTCCTGCGTGATCAAAAATCGAAGGAAGGCTTCAAATATCAAAGTGTTGAAATTTATTGATCAGAACACGCCTGTTTGTTTCTCAGACAAGAGTCTTACAAAGAAGCAACAACCAAAAGCATTTTCACAGGACATTTATAAAATCTGTCCACGTGGGTCGTCTTTTCATTGGCTGTCGTAACCGTCCAACGCTCCTCCAATCCGTATTCTCCTCCTTTGTTTCCCTTGGTCCTGCAAAACAACACTTAACCCTCATAACCCCAGTTTCGTGCCTGGGACCATCTTCTCCAAGCGATTTATGGACTTGTTATGTATGTGTGTCCATACATTCCTCTGCCTTCTTCTTGATGGCTCATAGCTGCCCACACCCTTGTACTCACATACAGTCTAACAGAAATCACTCCAGTATTGGTTCTGAAGCTCTACATACCAGCAAGCAACATATCTGGAAACATTTATAATAAATCCCACAATACAATTGATTACTTAACACAAAAGGAGGATTATATCCTTCAATCCCTCTCTTGACCTCTGAAAGAGGTCACTCATCATTTTCCTCATCATCATCACCATATTGAGTAAATAACATACTATAAAAGAAAAACAACACAACTATGAGACTTTACTAAGTCTCACCACTAATATCCCTTACCCAGAGTGCAACATCACAAGTCCACCCGTCCTTCTATCCTTCTATGAACCAATAAAGGTCCTCCATCATCTTTTCTCTTAACAAATGGCTTTTTCATGTTATTGCACTCCAGAGGAAGTCAGATCCAAACATCTCCTCTCACCATTGACTAGAGAAGAGTAAAAGAATCTACTTCCCTACCTATACATTGTTGGGGTTAATGAACACTCAAAATAAATCAGCAATGTGCTTTAAAGCATGTGCATGTCTTTTAGCCTTGCCCATGGTTGTCATGGTTATGTAGAGTACATGAATGATTAGTCAAATGATTATACTTATCAAATATCAAGATTAGAAAAAAACAAAGTAATAAATGCAATATATTATGCACTGGTCTATCCCACGCTGCCAGAGGAACTCCAAACATTTCCGGTAGCTTGGAGCTCTATCTGGTGATGTTGTCCTTCGTTGCCAGAGAGCTCTTAGGCAGCTCCAATGCCCTTCAGCTCTATCTGGTGTTGGAGTAGATGGTGGGTTTTTAAACCTCCAGTTGAATCTACTCATGCTGCTAAGCACTGAGATGCTCGTCGGTCCTTTCTTCTTTTCATATTGTCCAGTGATAATTCTCCAGTGTTAAAAGAAATAAACTACATACTGATAATGAAGGTTAAATGATGAATACTTGCAAATAAGTAGTAGGCATACAGTCCTTTCTTATCGTCCCCTTTCTGGTTGCATTGCCTCGTAACACGGACACTGACCTGCTTAAAACCTTCAACGTTTTCTTTCTTTCCAAAAAATAATTACATTTCACATTTGATGTATATGGGAGATTAAAATGCTCCTTTAGAAATAAATGATTTCAGAATACATGATTCAAAGATAAAGATTTCAACACAAATGACTTCAGGAAGGGGTATATGCCAAAATAAAATACATAAAACCATCTAACTTCCTTCCTACTCTATCCAAATATTCTAATGTCACTACATAATATGAAAAGAAAATACAATGAAGATACTAACTCCCTTTCTATCAAAAGTTACAATACAAGGTAAAAATAATAAATGAAAATAAAAGGCACCCCTTCCATTACCATTCGGTCAAGGATGTTTTACACAAATTCATCCAGTCCATCCAGTCCAGGTCCCACTGTATACATATTGGTGTGCATCCAACGTCAATTCCAGTTGGTCTCACTGACACATTAATCATCTGTTTGGCTGTAGCACTGGCCAGCTGATCTGATGAAAGGCACAATACAACAGAACAACAAAAAAACATAACAACAATGCCCATTTTGGTTAACCATTGTCCTCAAGACCCAAAGTGAATTAAACCAATCCCAGGTATACATGTCTGCTCCAGCATTCTTGGTCACCTCCTCTCTCAGGTTTTTCAGTTTCCCCATTGCTTTGGTGAATGATACATCTGGGCTTGGTAGGTGAATGCAAACAGTGGTTGGCTCTCCTCAGCTAGGGAACACTGAAAAAAGCTGATCAGAGATCAATCACAGTAAAATAATTAGCAGCAGATGGAACATTGGTTAGCAATGTATGCGGGTTTGTACTTCAGCACAGGCCAATCTTCCACAACCTCATTTATACCTTCTTTAAAACACAAAATTAGTAGAAATGAAATTTAAACACAAAACATCAAACCATACATTTATAGGTAAATACAGATGTAATTATATATAGTTAAAGACTACCTCCAAGCATTCCTAAACGATAATTATAATGAGTATATGGTTATGACTATATCTATTCCGTAAAAACTTCTCAAAATGTCCTGGACTCTTTGGAAGTCTAGTTTTCCAAACCACACCCCAGCCGGGGTGCAGAAACACTTTTTACTCTATGTTCTACACACCAATCTCTCATGTGTTTTAAACTGTTGGTAAAATCCTCGTAAGTGGGGAGATCAGTGTACTTTCTTTTGTGATTAAATGAAAAATGATTTCTGCCGTCTTCTTCCTGTGTTACTGCACATTCACCAAGTTTTTTGTTTTGCTGTCTCACTTTTTCCCACCCATACTTTTCCTTAAATGTCACTGCAATACCTGCACCATATGCACAATCTGCACTCACACAATGTGCCAAGGGCTCTTGAGGAGGGCTCAGAAACAGGTTACCCTTCTTGTGTTTCTCTGGTATCTGGTATGGTATCTCCCTCTCTTGGACCTGAGTCCTCAGGTCCACAGCAGTTTGCATCTATTTCTACTTCTACCATTCCATCTTTCAGCATAACCTGTACCTGCTTAAAATCTTGCTTCGGTGCATAGGGCGGTGGCCTTACTGAGTGTAAGTCCGGATATAAACCTAGAGGCGGGGCAAACGCTGTCTCCTCAGAAACACTACCCTGTGTACTTCCTGGTTGCTTTGTCATTCCTTTCTCTGACTTCTCTGCCTTTTACTGGCTCCCTATTTCCCTTTTTCTGAGGACTTAGTGCAGTTGCTGTCAATGCAATTCTAGTCCACAATCGTACCTCAGATCTATACTCTTCTTCCTGATTATTACATTTCTTTCTATTCATCCAATTTATTAATTTAATTCCATATTGTTTGAACAGGTTAATACCCCTAATTTTCATTTTAATTTCTCTTTTTGGAGGTAATTGGTCTTGTAATTTTTTACCAAGACCTCTATTTCTTTACACATTGCCACATTAAATGTTCCCCCTGCCTGGCCACTTAGCCAATTTCTTTGTTCTCTCTGCCCACTTCCTTAAGAGCTCCCTTATTGTTTCATTACAGGCTGGATTTTTAGATGCCAAGAACTCCACTGGAGTTTGACATCTTTGAAAGCCAGATTTATTAACCTGTTTAATATAATAAATTATTACTACTATTATTATTATTATTATTATTATTGTTGTTTCCTTCTTAAAATAATACCAATGTGTTTTCTAGTTAATAATTAATCTTTCTCATTGCTCCATTCATTTGGATTACCATAATATTAATCAACTTTGTATATTATACTCTGCTTTGGATGAGATTTTCATCCTTTCTTCTCCCTCTCCCCTTTCAACTTCACTGCCACACACACTCGCTCACGCAAACACTCACTCAACCAGACTTGCGCGCGCACACCCAGTGGAGCCCCCCTTTCTCTCTCTCTGTCTCTCACAGCTCAAACAGCCCCCACCTTTTTTACTCTCATACAGACACAGACACACAGCTCAAGCGAGAAAGACACAAATAGGTCTTGTTCCCTTTTTTCTTTAAATGTACAATCACACAATTTTCATCTTTTCTCTATCAATAAATCACAAATACAACATTTCATTCAACAAATGCAAAATAATAATCCAACACCACAAATAAAACAACTACAGCAATTTACACAGCAATTCCATATGGCGAAAATAACAACAATAATGATCATTCAATTCTTAGGCACATCACTCAAATTATGTCACTCTCGAAAACCCTCTGCAGTCTAATACCACTTGAAAATCCTCCGCAATCTTTTATCCTTTTTATGTCACTCGGGTAATTTTTGACAGCCTATTTGTCATAAAGAACCCTCTGCAACTTTAATCTCTGTCACTCGGAAACCCTCCGCAACCTAGTGTCACTTGGGAGCCCTCCGCAACTTATTTCTTGACCGGTGGACTGTTACCCCTCGGTACTCACAATAATGACTGGGTGGACTGGTTACCCCTCAGTTCTTGACCGGGTGGACTGGTTACCCCTCGGTACTCACAATAATGACTGATCAATATATATCAACACTTGTTTTTATTTTCTTTAAATGGAACAGAATACAATTCAAATTCAACACATAAATTTAGAATGTCCAATTGCAGAATTTGGATTTAACAGGTTTCTGCTTACCTTTTTTATTCGGTACCGTGTGTTGAACTCAAATGCTTCAGTCCCGAATTGGTCCTCAACCCCTTAGGTTTACAGCCCTTGTTCTTCGATCACGTCGCGGGTCACCAAATTGTTGGACTTCAAATCGTCCTGCGTGATCAAAAATCGAAGGAAGGCTTCAAATATCAAAGTGTTGAAATTTATTGATCAGAACAGCGCGCTGGGTTGTTTCTCAGACAAGAGTCTTACAAAGAAGCAACAACCAAAAGCATTTTCACAGGACATTTATAAAATCTGTCCACGTGGGTCGTCTTTTCATTGGCTGTCGTAACCGTCCAACGCTCCTCCAATCCGTATTCTCCTCCTTTGTTTCCCTTGGGTCCTGCAAAACAACACTTAAACCTCATACCCCCAGTTCGTGCCTGGGACCATCTTCTCCAAGCGATTTATGGACTTGTTATGTATGTGTGTCCATACATTCCTCTGCCTTCTTCTTGATGGGCTCATAGCTGCCCACACCCTTGTACTCACATACAGTCTAACAGAAATCACTCCAGTATTGGTTCTGAAGCTCTACATACCAGCAAGCAACATATCTGGAAACATTTATAATAAATCCCACAATACAATTGATTACTTAACACAAAAGGAGGATTATATCCTTCAGTGCCACAATTATCACATTAAAAATGTTCAAAATAAAATAACTATACCTGGCTCTTACAATGGGCGATTCTTTTTTTTTTTTTTGTCTAGTGTTTGTTTTCTGTACATTTGTGTGTATGATCGTTTTCAGTGTTTGAGTCAAAAGCTAAAGTATGAATCTGGAGGAAAATTAATAGAATTTCTTTCTTTTTGACATTAATTGTGCCAAAAAATTGTTTTTAGTTACTTTACGTTTTTATATTTGAATAAGACTGCAAACCTAAACTGTAAAGATATCAGTCATGTCGTGTGAGAAGTATGTTTTTCAATAGTGCTGTATTTCTAATGGAAAGCACTCTAAATACTACACTCAGAATAAAGTGAGATGATCTGCTGCTGATCCTGAATGGCTTGTTTAATGAGTGTTTATAGTCTGAGACTCATCAATATTCATAGAGCTGGTGAAAATCCTTTATTTCATGATAATAGATCTGCATAGATGTTTTCACCTCATCTATGCAGATCTCCTGTAAATTGCCAGTTAAACTTAAACTATGCAGTCACTATGTGATATATACAAGATACAAATCTACAAGATACAGATGTCCTAACAGCATTTATTTCATTAGTCTGTGTTAAACTGTTTAATGTAAACCAAAACAAAAGTAAAAACCAATTAACAAAACTTTAAACACAAATGGAAGGAATTATGGAAACACAGTTTATTTGTTTGTTGATTACATAATTGTTCTTCTGTTTATTCTTTTGATTTTATTCTTAATTTTTTTATATTTGTAAATATCTAACAGACAAACAGGAATGAATGTGTGAATTTGTATTCAGATAGCAGGTACACATAACTGCTTAATGTATGAATTAGTAAAAAATCTAAATCACAAACTTTTGCAGATCTGCTCCTCCTTCAGAGAAGCTCCTCCCACAACAACAACCACACCTCCAGTGAAGCTCCTCCCACAACAATCACACCATCAGTGAAGCTCCTCCCACTGCAGTTCAGCAATAAATGCTGGAATATTCCCATCAGTCTACAAGTGAAGACGAGCATCAGAGCATCAGTTTGAAGTGAAATCTGCAGAGACAGAGTTTATTTGAAGGACAGAGAGAACATGAGAGATCCAGAACCCTGCAGAATGAACACACTGAAGAACAAACAGGTTGGTTTTTATTCTTCATCCTTCATCAATGAGACTGAAAAAACATTTAAAGTTATCAGATTTGGTGTTTATTAGGGCTGTCAATCAATTAAAATATTTAATCGCATGACTGCCATGAGTTAAGTCACATTAATCGCAACTAATCGTACATTTTTATTTGTTCTAAATGTACCTTAAATACTTTAATAAACTCTAATCATGGACAAATATGGATGCTTATGCAAATTTGTGTTTATTATTATTAGTATTGAAACTCAACACAGATTATGAAGACTAACATGTTTCAAAGGACAGAGATGTTTTTTAAATAACTTGTTCATGTCTATTAGACACATGAAAAAAGAAACACCAGGTTCCCATTACTTCTCTTTCTTTGAACTGAGCAATTTACTTACACAAACCTATTTACATTTCTGCAGGACAGGGTAGCTCTTCTTCTGAACATGCAACATGTTGGCTAAGTTTATTATTTATTAATATATTTTTTTTCCCTCTCTGTGTCCACATACTGTATTTTAATGCAGCTAAATTCTCAATAAAACTGTTTTCATTTATTTATATTTAACTGTTTCTGTGGTCAGACAACGGAATAAATATGAAAAAGGTTTCTGCAATGTTGGCAACACTGTGCATCTCCATTTCTCCAACTATGGGTTGGCCACGGTCAAACAGAATACACGCTAACAAACAGAAAGTTAATTGTGTGTTAGTAAATTAATGCTATTAAAAAGAATTTGCGTTAACGCATTAATAACGTTATTATTTAATAAATAAATACAATTAAACCAATAATTAATATAGGGGAGACTTTCTATCTCCAGGGTACAAAATAGGGACTGAAACTCAAATGTTCAAATGATGTCACTTCCTGGATGTTGCCATTTAAAAAAAAATGCTTTAAAAATGGAGTGAAAATTGTGTTCAGTGAAAAATATTGAAGATAAATAATTAGTTTAAACCAGTTACTAATAATGTAATTTTTTTATTATAGTATATTATTCTTAATATTATGTTTATAAAATAATATTATAATTGAGGAGTTGCTCAAGCATTGAACACTTCTTACTACAGAAATATTGTATTTGTGTCTGTATTTTTAATGTAATAATTGTACCTTATTTTGTAAAAATGTGTCAAAATTATCATAATTTGGTTTAGTCATTGTCTGCTCTCACTTCACATGATTCATTCATATTGTTACCTTTTTTAACTTTAATTTCAGGTCTAATGGAGGAGAAACAACATCATGTCAAAACTGGAGAAACAACTCACTCACAGACTGAAAGAATTTCTTTACTGAAAAGAAGAGACAAGAAAAGTTTCACCTGCACTCAGTGTGGAAAGAGTTTCACATACAAAGCAAGTCTCAAGAGACACATGAGATCCACACTGGAGAGAAACCGTTCACATGTGATCAGTGCGGGAAGAGATTCACGGCGTTTAGCAACCTTTAAGGACCACATGATCATCCACTCTGGAGAGAAACCGCATGAATGTGATCAATGTGAAAAAACGTTTTCTTGGCTTCAGGCCTGAAGAGTCACCTGAAAGTTCATTCAAATGAGAAACCACATTCATGTTCTTTATGTGGAAAAGTTTTCACAACTGTGGAGTTTAAAACTACATCAGAAGATACACACTGGTGTGAGAGAATATATGTGCTTTGAATGTGAGAAGACTTTATTACAGATGGAGATTTGAAACGGCACGAGAGATCCACACTGGAAGGCTAAATTCTGTTTTTAATGCATTAAGCCACGTTAAGAATTTTCGATTTTCAAATGTCCCGGCATCTCCATCTCCGGAAGTGCCGCTGCTTCCTTTACACTGAAATGCCTTCCGTTTACACTGAAAATCCACGCACATCTACATATGAAATCACTTGCATACACGTATATACTCAGCTGAAGCATTTATGGGTGTGTATGCGTGCAGCGAGTTTATATGTATGTGCGCGTTTTATAGTGTATATGCATGGAAGTTTATATTAGTGCGCGTGTTTATAGGTGTATATGCATGGAATTTATATTATGTGCGCGTGTTTATAGGTGGTATATGCATGGAAGTTTATATGTATGTGCGCGTGTTTATAGTTATATGCATGGAAGTTTATATGTATGTGCGCGTGTTTATAGGTGTATATGCATGGAAGTTTATATGTATGCGAGTGTTTATAGGTGTATATGCATGGAAGTTTATATGTATGTGCGAGTGTTTTATAGTGTATATGCATGTAAGTTTATAGTATGTGCGAGTGTTTATAGGTGTATATGCATGGAAGTTTATATGTATGTGCGAGTGTTTATAGGTTTAATGCATGGAAGTTTAATGTATGTGCGCGTGTTTATAGTGTATATGCATGGAATTTATATGTATGTGCGCGTGTTTATAGTGTAATATGCATGGAAGTTTATATGTATGTGCCGAGTGTTTATATGTTATATGCACGTGTTTTTTGTGTGTTGATAAAGCGAAGTTTGATTTAATCCTAGGCGGCGCCTCATACAGCTGGTTCTTATAAATGTCTATACATATGATGTTTGTGTGTGTCATTTGAAAACAAAATCCCATTTTGAGAAGAAATAACATTGTTTTGAATGTAAAGTTTCATTTTGCAGGAGAATTGAGGGGTTTTGCCCATTGTGTGTGTTTTTTTTAATTTGTGTGTAGATTCTGAGAATATGAGGCATGCTTTCAGAAAATGTGTGTAAACAATTGAGAAAAACTGTAATCTGTCATAAGAAACCTCTTCTAAATTAGTCACAGTGAATAAAGTTCATTTCAATCCAGCGGCTTCTGAGATTCAGATCAACTCCATAGAACAATATCTAAACTTGTATTATTGTATACAACCTTGCTTTATGAATATATACAGTATATTATGCTTTTATAACGAGTTTCATTATATATTCAAAATGTTCTGGTGCACGAAGCTGAAAAGCTGATTTATTAAAATTTCATCTTCACTGTTGTTTTTAAAACAATTAGTAATTTCTTCTGCTTTGTGTGTGTTTTTACAAAATCCAGATGAAATATATTCTGTCATGTAGGTCTTCATCTGATCCATCTTCACTTTTATTCACTTGAGATGTTTTATATCTTTTGTCAATAAAAGAGAGAGATCGCTTTACTTTATTTTTGCTTAAAGAATAAAACTTTTATTGTCCACTTTTGTTGTCTGCTGATTATTCTTGCTTCAATCATGAATGAATAACATTCCACATTCATGATGTTTTTGTGGAAAGAGTTTTTCACATCTACAGAGTTTAAAACTACATCAGAAGATACACACACTGGTGTGAGAGATCATATGTGCTTTGAGTGTGAGAAGACTTATTACAGATGCAGATTTGAAACGGCCCAAGGATTCACACTGAGAGAAACCTTACAAGTGTTCACACTGCGACAAGAGATTCAGTCAGTCAGGATCCCTGAAAACACACGATAAGATCCACACTGGAGAGAAACCTTACAAGTGTTCACACTGCGACAAGAGATTTAGTCAGTCAGCAAATCTGAAATGACACGAGGATTCACACTGGAGAAAACCGTATCACTGCACTGCATGGGGGAATAGTTTTCATTCATTTGTCTAATCTACGGAGTCAAACAATAAACAACCACTTTAAGTAGTTTACCTTAGCAAGTGCTCTTGATGACGTCGACTGGGACATGTTCCGGCGAGTTCATCTGACGTCAGTGAGTTCACGGATGTAGCAATAAGCTATGTCAACATACCAACCGAGCAAGCTATTGAAATGGTAACTATAAGGACATTCTCCAATCAGAAACCGTGGGTGAACAGAACAATCCGTGATGCAGTTAACCAACGCACAGCCGCATGAGTGAACGTCAGGAAAGCAGCCAGACCTAATGGATTACTGGCCGTGTTCTGAGGTCCTGCACTGATCAGCTTGCTGGTTTGTTTCATCCTCATCTTTAATGAGTCCATGGATATCTCTGTGATTCCCACCTCCTTTAAAAAATCTGTCATAATCCCTGTGCCTAAGAACAGTAAACCCTCTTACCTGAATGACTATCGTCCAGTTGTCCTCACTTCAATAGTCATGAAGGTTTTTTGAGAGACTTTAAAGAACCACATTTGCTCCTCCATCCCTGCTACTTTGGACCCTCTTCAGTTTGCCTACTGCCCAAATAGGTCTACTGACGATGCCATCTCTCAGGTCCCACTCTTCCTCACACACATTGACAGCAAAATGGCAACTATGTAAGGCTGCTTTTCATCAACTATAGCTCAGCTTTCAATACTATAGTCCCCATCAAGCTAGCTGTTAAACTCTCAGACCTCGCTAAACACTTCACTCTGTGACTGGATTCAAGATTTCCTCACCGCCAGACCACAAGTGGTGAAAGTCGGCCAGTTCACCTCCAACTCCATCACCCTGAACGTAGGAGCCCCACAGGGTTGTTTCCTGAGTCCCCTGCTCTACTCTCTCTACACACACGACTGCGTGTCCCTCTCAAGCTCCACTTCTATTATCAAATTTGCTGATGAACTGGGGTTCTGGGCCTCATTTCCAACAATGATGAGACCGCATACTTGATGAGGTAAGAGACTTACATCATGGTGCCAGCACAACCGTCTCTCTCTTAACGTGAGCAAAACTAAAGAGCTGATCGTGGGACTTCAGGAAGACAGCAGCGGCCCTACACTCCTCTTATGATCAGTGGGACCCCTGCGGAAAGAGGGAGCAGCTTCAATTACCTTGGTGTAAACATCTGCGAGGACCTGACTTGGGGTCTTTCTATACTCAGGGGCCATAGAAAGTGTATTGACTCTCAGTGTGGTATGGAAATGTGTGAAGGATATAATCCCCTTTAAGTATTAAGTAATCAATAAATATGTGCATGTAATGGATACGAAAGTATATTAATATGTGTTCGTTAATAGGGTAGGGTTTTTTACATAAGCTATTGGAAGTGTGCTTGCTGATATAACCAAACTTAAGAACTGATACTAAGTGCTCCATTAGAGTGTGCTAGAGTAGTGTGTGGGAGTGAAGGCCAGTGGAATGTGCACGCACACACACATAATCGTGCTAGGAGTAGGTTACTTGTTTTGCAGGACCCAAGGGAACAAAGGGAGAGAATGCTGGTTGAGGAGCGTTGATGGTTCTGACGGCCAATGAGAAGATGACACACGTCGACACATATCTATAAATACTCAGTGAAATGTTTTTCCTGGTTGTTGCTCCTTTGTAAGACTCTTGTCTGAGAAAACAACCCAGCTGAATTTGATGACTTCTGATTAATAAACTTCAATACCTTTTTGACATGAGCAAGCCTTCCTTCGATTTTTTGATCACGCAGGACGATTTGAAGTCCAACAGTGGTATCTCAGACACTCAGTGTGGTATGGAAACGCCTCAAACCAACTGCAAAGCTCTACAGAGAGTCGTCGTTTAGCTGACGCATCTCAGGGTCACTCTCCCCTCTCTGCAGGACCTCTACCTCAAACAGCTGCAAAAGCAGAGCTGCAAAAATCATCAAGGACTCATTACCTTGTAAACTTTTTTTTCTCTTTTTTACTGTCATCTGGCAAGTGCTTCTGGAGCATGATGGCAAAATTGGAGACTTAGGAGACCTCCTTCCCTTTAGCCATCAGGCTCCTAAACTCAAACTCATAACATCAACCATGAACTCCATTTTAATAATCCATAGATTATTCATTATTCTCTACCATCCATATTGCTGCTATGGTTAAGATGGCACCGAGATTGCAGCTGTGTTGCGAGCTCCGAAAAACTCTGCAGTTTTTCGTATGTTTTATTGTTTTTGTTGTTGTTTTACTTGTTAGATGTTGTTAGTATAACTCTCTACGATAGACACACGCTTTTAAACATTGGTTCCTCCATCGCACAACGCAAACCGGACTTTGAGTTCTTGAATGCCGGTGCTTTGTTCACAGACACTGTATCAGAGCCCTTTGTCTGGGCCGCATGGCCCGTACAACCGTGACGAAGGAAACGTAGTCGAAAAAAGAGGGAAGAGAGCTGGCTGGCATCTCATCATGCTGATCCTCTCCCAACCATTTTGCTGGCTAACGTTCAGTCACTGGACAACAAACTCTGTGAACTATGGACATGCATCCCATTCCAACGAGAAACAAGGGACTACTGCGTTATTTGCCTCACAGAAACCTGGTTGTCTGCAATGGTTCCAGACTCAGCCATCGAGCTCATGGGGTTCTCAGTGCATCGCTCGGACAGAACGAAAGAGCTCACAGGGAAAAGCAGAGGTGGGGGCGTCTGTTTTCTATATCAACAACTTGTGGTGTGATGAAAGGAACCTACACTCTATTAAATACTTCTGCTCCCCGATCTGGAATTTTATATGCTTCTCGGTAGCTAGAATGGTCGACACTTTCAAACATCACCATAAAACATGGTGTTGATCGTGTACTGGACCACTGCTACTCTTCCTTCCGGGACACCTACAAATCCCTCCCCGTCCACCTTTCGGCAAATCGGATCACTCTTCCGTTCTGCTCCTGCCTGCTTATAGGGAGAAACTGAAACGAGAAGCACTCGCCCTCAGGACAATCCAATGCTGGTCGGACCAATCGGACGCATTACTACAGGACTGTTTTGATCAAGTGGACTGGGACATGTTCCAGGCAGCGTCTGATGACAACATAGAAACGTATTCAAATACTGTAATGCATTTCATCAGGAAGTGTATAGAGGGCGTAGTACCGAAAAAATTCTCCGCATCTACCCCAACAAAAACCATGGATAACAGCGATGTTCGACAGCCTTGTCAGAGCAGAAATCTGCCTTTTAAATCCGGAAACACTGACGTTCGGAAAAAGCCAGTTATGATCTCAGGAGATCCATCAAAGCCGCCAAAAGACAATATAAAAACAAAGTTGAATAACAATTCTATACCAACAACGCAAGAAGCACGTGTCAGGGCATCAACAAGATCACAGGTTTTAAAGGGAATATACCAGCTACTGTAAACATTGCCGCCTCTCTACCGGACGAGCTTAATCCATTTTATGCTCGTTTCGAGGCTGACAACCCGCCCATCAGAGAGCGCTCCGCTTGCTGCAAAGAGGTGAGTGCACTCTCCCTTTCTGTCGCGGATGTAACCCGTTCATCAAACGGTGTGAACATCCGCAAAGCTGTGGGTATGGCATCCCAGGCCGTGTGCTCAGATATGCATCACAAACAGTGTGCTCAAGACAGCAGCGTGTCAGGCATCAACAATCACATTAAATGGTAACAGCTGGACTAATGAACATGTTGTCCCTCTCGTGTGGGGGTTCCGAACATGCTTATGTTGTGGAATGTTTATGATCAGGCTGCACCAATGGCACCAGTAAGATATGACGCAGTTGTCCCCGTTTTGTCTGCAGAAGTTGAGTGTGAGTGGATTTTGCTCAAATCATCCATGTTGAACCGACTGTGATCACGGAAAAGTTGGAATCCGGACTGCGTCCCACCGTGTGATGTTTCGATTCCAGATTCACTAGCTGGGGGTTTTAACAGACATTTTTTAACAGACATTTTCATCTTTCCCTCTCTCTGTCTGTGGTTCCCTCATGCTTCAAAAAATCCACCATTGTGCCCATACCAAAGAAAAATAAATCACATGCTTGAATGACTGGAGGCCTGTTGCTCTGACCCCCATCTTCAGCAAGTGTTTTTGAGAAGCTCGTCAGAGACCACAGTCTGCTCTGTGCTGCCTGCTTCACTGGGCCCACTACAATTTGCATATCGCAGCAACCGTTCCACAGACGCTGCTATTCTCCCCTTCACCCTGCACACTGCTCTCTCCCACCTGGAAAATAAGAACACCTATGTGAGAATGCTGTTTGTGGGTTATAGTTCAGCATTTAACACCATAGTGCCTGCCACACTGGTTGCGAAGCTCCAGACTCTGGGACTGAACAGATCTCTGTGCAGCTGGATCCTGGACTTCCTGACAGGCAGAAGTCAGGTGGTCAGAATGGGCAACAACACCTCATCTCCCCTGGTCCTCAACACTGGTGCTCCGCAGGGCTGCGTCCTCAGCCCACTCCTGTACTCCCTGTACACACACGACTGTACAGACACACACAGCTCTAATGTCATCATCAAATTTGCAGATGACACAACGGTGATAGGCCTGATCACGACAACGATGAGACGGCCTACAGAGAGGAGGTGAGTACCCTGACCTAAATGGTGTCAGGAGAACCACCTCTCACTCAACATCGACAAGACCAAGGAGCTGGTGGTGGATTACAGGAGACAGAGCAGAGAACACACACCCATCACCATCGACAAGACACCTGTGGAGCGGGTAAACAGCTTTAAGTTCCTCTGCGTTCACATCACCGAGGATCTCACATGGTCTGCTCACACAGATGCAGTGCTGAAGAAGGCACATCGCATCTCTTCTTCTGAGACGGCTGAGGAAGTTTGGAACGAGCCCCAGCATCCTCAGATCCTTCTACACCTGCACTGTGGAGAGCATCCTGACGGCTGCATCACCGCCTGGTTTTGGAAACAGCACCGCTGGCAACCGCAGGGCTCTGCAAAGGATCGTGCGAACTGCCCGCCATATTGTTGGAGGTGAGCTTCCCTCCCTCAAGGACATCTACACCAGGCGGTGTATAAGGAAAACCCAGAGGATCATCAAGGACTCCAGCCACCCGTCCACACAGACTGCTCTCTGCTGCCCTCAGCAAGACACATGTGCTGTGGTGATGTGACAATAAAAGTGATTTGATTTTTGATTTGCTATGTATATACCCTGTACAACCTGTTTGCACATTCCTCTTGCACATCCCTGCTTATATATTATTATTTATTAAGTCCACAGTATACTATCCTGCACATTATACTTTATTGCACTTTTTTTCTTCTTCTTATTTAATATCTATATATTTTTTTATTATTATAAAAAAAAAGATCAATATTTATGTATTGTGTTACATATTTTGCACTGTCCATTGAGCAGACCTGACCAGACTTACATTTCACTACTGATTATATTCGGTATAATTGAGTATGTGACGAATACAACCTTGAATAAAATGTTTTCATGGCAAGCTCAATGTTTCCTTGTTTATATATTAAAAAAATATTTGAGCCTATATTGATTGGTACAGTTTTTTAAAGGCTCCTATCTTATAATAAATAAGTGTCTGTGACATCAGATATTAAAAATCCAATGATTCCTGTATCCACAGCCTCATTGAGGGTGCGTGTTATAATCTGTGTACGGGATTAATTTAGATTCATTTATTAACACTCGATCATTGTAGCCGTATAGACCTGCATAGCTATCGAATATTAAATCACGCAGAGAGCTATAAATCTGTGCAATAGCTCCGTGAGCACTTTTAATAAAGTATAAGAGACCTTCTCTGTGATTCATATTTTTGTATTTATTAAAGACTATAATAGATAGGACTACTAAAAATCTCAAATCAGTAGGCCTTATAAAGTACAGTGATTCCTGGTTCTTTTTAAAGGATTGAGTCACAAAACCAGTAATTTAATTTGTGCATATAGCCTATATATAAAAGTATAAATAAAAATGCTGCAGAGAAAATTAAAATGTATTGCTTAAATACGCACTAAAGCACATTAATAATAATATTTGTTGTAGGTCAGATTTAATAACTGTTTTAGTACACACACACACACACACACACACACACACACACACACACACACACACACACACACACACACACACACAAATAGGCCTATATGAAAAACTAAATAAATTATATATATGTTTTGATGGACTATTTGGTATTATTGTCTTATTTGTCACCGAAGTTGTTCTTTAAAATAAAAACATTTGCGAGTTTGTCTGTCACTTACTGACCTACAGTGAATTATCACATATCCTAAGTGTTTGCTTATCCACGATCCTAAAATAAAATAATATAGGCTACATATAAGTATAGCTTATACAAAACAGCTTAGATCATTCATAAAAACGTATAAAGAAATGCTCATGCGCAAAAGTCTACACCAATAAGCTCTGCTGTGTTTTAATGTAAACCAATGAAATGTGGGATAGGCAGGGCTTAATGTATCGCCCCGCCCCATCGTCCAGGATGCACTCTGGGCTTCTCCCGTCAACAATGGGTAAGCGCGTCTTTTTGCTCCCTACTGTATATTGTTTTTTAAAGTGTAATGAAAGTAATTCATGTTATTTCTATGATTGTAACAGTTAGATAATGAGTATATTAAGCTACATATACTCTGTGTTAGATGTATTGCATGTGTGACGACAGTTATATCAACTGTTGTACGTTAGTGCTTTGCTAATGGAAACGTGCTAATGTTGCATGGATTTTTTTCATCAACGGCTAAAACACCAAAATAATTATTTTTTATTTAAAATCAAGGGCTATTTTTTTTCATTTTCTTCCACTGTTTGTTTTCTGTACATTCGTGTGTATGATTGCTTCAGTGTTTGGAGTCAAAAGCTAAAGTATGAATCTGAGGGAAATTAATAGAAATCAATCTCAAGATTTGCTGATGCGATTTTAATGTTATTAAGCTTTTTTTCTTTTTATACATTTATGTTTGCAAAATAAAAAACTAGTTTTAGTTACTGGACTGGAAACTGTAAAGATAAGTGTATCAGTCATGTCATGTGAGAAGTATGTTTTTTCAATAGAGCTGTATTTCTAATGGAAAGCACTCTAAATATTATATTTTAACAAAGAGAGATGATCTGCTGCTGATCCTGAATGTCTTGTTTTATGAGTGTTATAGTCTGAGGCTCATCTGTATTCATAGAGCTGGTGAAAATACTCTTTATTTCTTGATAATAGATCCTGTTTTCACCTCATTCATTATGCTGATCTCCTGTAAATTGCCAGTTAAAGTTAATTTAATTCTTATCATCAGACTTAAACTATGCAGTCACTATTGTGATATTTACAAGATACAGATGTCCTAACAGCATTTATTACATTAGTCTGTGTTAAACTGTTTAATGTAAACAAAAAGTAAAAACAAATGAACAAAACTTTAAACACAAATTAAAGGAATTATGATTTATTTCTTGGTTACATAACTGTACGTCTGTTTATTCTTTTGATTTTATTCTTAAAATTTTAATATTTGTAAATATTAAATACAAAAATCTAACGGACAAATAGAAATGCTTGTGTGAATTTGTATTCAGATATTTTACTATAAATAGAGAGAATGAGAATAAGCTTTATTGTCAGGTATGTTTACACATACGAGGAATTTGCTATAGTGACAGAAACATGAATGCAGGTTATACATTTACATTTATGCATTTAGCAGACGCTTTTATCCAAATCGACTTACAGTACATTCAGGTTATGCATGTTCCCTGGGAATTGAACCCACAACCTTTTGTGCTGCTAACGCAATGTTCTACCACTGAGCCACAGGAACACAGCCAGCAGGTAAACATAAATGCTTAATATGTGAATTAGTAGAAAACAGGGTTTCCTCGGGTCCTTAAAAAGTCTTAAATAACGTTTTGCTAATAAAAGGCCTTTAAAATGTCTTAAATTCAGATTCAATGGGTCTTAAGTATTTTTGGTCAGATTACCGCTAAAATATCTTTTTCAGTCTGACGGACCCAGTGACTTTACAGTAGGGGTGTAACGATTCACTCATTTTCTCGATGCATCGATTACAAACCCTGACGATGCATATGCATCGCTCTCGAAACATGGATTTTTGAATCGTCGATTTCGGACAGTAATCGATTTAAAATGCTATGAATCGTGATTTCTATAGCGATTCAATGCTTTCAAAATATATACACATTCAATTACTACAAGCACGAATGAATGGAGACCTTGAACAGTGTTCGTGCCTCACATCTCTCCTTCACACGCTCCACTATTAACCGTCTGTCACAGGATTGCGTTCGTCTCACTGATACATTTGTTGAGCAGCTGATGTGTGAGCACTTAGTACTCATGGCCAGTAATGATATAGTGATGTAGTTTTACTTTTCTGTAGTTTTTCAATGGCTCTCGGTCATACCGACGACATTACCTGAGCAGTCGAAGGCTGTGCATTTATTGCATGGACGGAGCAAAAATGTAAGTGTGTAAAGCATACGCTCAATTCCATTGAATGATAAATGTTTTAACAATGTCGTTGAACCGAATGTATGAAGGAAACTGTTACAATAACCACAGCATTAACAACAACCTTGAAATAAGAGCGCAAGGTTTATCTAATAATCAGATGCTTGAAAGTAGCGTTTGTTGTCATAGCAAACAGACATCGGCACTTTTTCTTTCAGAATCATCATTCGTCGATGGAGAGGAAAAGTTACATACTATAGCATTTTATTTTATTTTATGAAAATGAGATAAAGAAGTTTTCGCACTGAAAGAGAAGTGATCTCTGGCTCAAAGAACAGGCCAGACTATATCTGCAGCTGAGCTGAATAAAAAGCAGAATGAACTGATGAAATATTAAGACAATAAATACAATTTATGAATGATGCAGTGCTAATTGACATGAATTATTACAGTACAGAAACTATATATTTTCTACCTTATTCTGTGCAGAACATTTAAATATTTGTTTTGTAGTATAAAACAATCATTAAATTCAATTAGGAAAAATTATAGATTAGAAATTATTGATTATTAAATAGTTCTTACTACAGAAATTCTGGATGTAACTGTATTATCTAATATAGATAATTGTACCTTATTTTTGTAAAAATGTCTAGAAATTATCATAATTTGGTGTAGATGTTGTCTGCTTTCACTTCACGTGATTTAATTATATTTTTACCTTTTTAACTTTAATTTCAGGTCTAATGGAGGAGAAAACAACATCATGTCAAAACTGGAGAAAAAACTCACTCACAGCCTGAAAGAGTTTCTTTACTAAAAAGAAGAGACAAGAAAAGTTTCACCTGCACTCAGTGTGGAAAGAGTTTCACAAACAAACAGAGTCTCAATGTTCACATGAGGATCCACATTGGAGAGAAACCGTTCACATGTGATCAGTGCGGGAAGAGTTTCACACAATCACCAAACCTCAAGAAACACATGAGGATCCACACTGGAGAGAAACCGTTCACATGTGATCAGTGCGGGAAGAGTTTCACACAATCACCAAACCTCAAGAAACACATGAGGATCCACACTGGAGAGAAACCGTTCACATGTGATCAGTGCGGGAAGAGTTTCACAAACTCATCACACCTTCAGAGACACATGATCATCCACACTGGAGAGAAACTGCATGAATGTGATCAATGTGGGAACATTTTTGAGGGCTTCAGGCCTGAAGGATCACCTGAAAGTTCATTTGAAGGAGAAACCACATTCATGTTCTTTATGTGGAAAGAGTTTTTCACAACTGTACAGTTTAAAACTACATCAGAAGATACACACTGATGTGAGAGAATATATGTGCTTTGAGTGTGAGAAGACTTTTATTACAGTTACAGAATTGAAACGGCACGAGAGGATTCACACTGGAGAGAAACCTTACAAGTGTTCACACTGCAACAAGAGATTCAATCGGTCAGGAGACCTGAAATCACACGAGAGGATTCACACTGGAGAGAAACCTTACACGTGTTCACACTGTGACAAGAGATTCAATCATTCAGGACATCTAAAAAGACACGAGAGGATCCACACTGGAGAGAAACCTTACACATGTTCACACTGCAACAAGAGATTCAGTCGGTCAGGACATCTGAAAACACACATGAACATCCACACTGGAGAGAAACCGTTCACATGTGATCTGTGCGGGAAGAGTTTCACGCGATCATCACACCTTCAGAATCACATGAAGATCCACACTGGAGAGAAACCGTTCACATGTGATCAGTGCGGGAAGAGTTTCACGCGATCATCACACCTTCAGAATCACATGAAGATCCACACTGGAGAGAAACTGCATGAATGTGATCAATGTGGAAAAAACATTTGTGTGGGCTTCAATCCTGAAGAGTCACCTGAAAGTTCATTCAAAGGAGAAACCACATTCATGTTCTTTATGTGGAAAGAGTTTTTCACAACTGTACAGTTTAAAACTACATCAGAAGATACACACTGGTGTGAGAGAATATATGTGCTTTGAGTGTGAGAAGACTTTTATTACAGTTGGAGATTTGAGAAACAGCACGAGAGGATCCACACTGGAGAGAAACCTTACAAGTGTTCACACTGCGACAAGAGATTCAGTCAGTCAGGAAATCTGAAAACACACGAGAGGATTCACACTGGAGAAAAACCGTACACATGTGATCAGTGCGGGAAGAGTTTCACACAATCATCTTCTCTACGGAAACATAAAATAAATGCTCACATTAAGTAGTTTATCTTCAGGTTCAGTGCTTTCAGGCGCTACACCGCATCTCTTCCATATTAATCTTCCATATTAACTCAAGAATAAGTTAAACCAGGTAATCAGTGAATCACAGTCTGGTTTCCTAAAAGACGGATCAATACATAATAATATCAGATTAATTCTAGATATTTTAGACTATCATGAATGGATTGAGGATGACTGATATAATTTTTTTTTATATTTTAGAAAAGCATTTGATACAATTGAACATAATTTCATATTTTACTCTCTTGAAAAATTCGGTTTTGGCAGGCAGTAAATTATAAAAATGTTATATATAGATATAATAGTTCTATCTCACTTTCATTTGGGACATCCCAAAGATTTAATACTTCTCGAGGAATAAGACAAGGATGTCCCATTTCCCCTCTCCTATTCATCTTAGCGGTAGAAATGCTTGCTATCTCAATAGATAATAACAGCAACTTTGATAAATTGAATGTATTTGGAAGACAGATTGGTATTAGCCAATTAGCTGATGATACGGTATTTTTTAAGAGACCAATATCAAATTGATAAAGTAATCCAATTAATTTGTCTATTCTCCAAGGCATCAGGTCTATACTTAAACATAAATAAATATGATTTAAATGCAATTCATAATAGTGAATTAGACTCTTTATGTAATATACCAATAAAGAAATATGTAAAATATTTGGGGATAACTATTACTAGCGATAGCAATCAAAACATCCAAACAAATCGTGCAAACAATCTTTTAAAAGCAAAAGACATTCTCAATTTTTGGATACAAAGAGAAATCTCAATTTATGGAAGAATTGTAATAACTAAAATGGAATTACTTTCTAGGTTTGTTTATCCAGCCTCCTCCCAAGCTATTCCACCTCATTTAGTTAAAGAATGTAACACTGCAATGTTTAACTTTATTTGGAAAAATAAGCATCACAATGATTTATCAACAAAAATGATTTAGTTCATAGTTACGAAGAAGGGGGGTTAAATGTTATTGACGTGGAGATAATGAATAGTGTTTTAAAAACTAAATGGTTAAGATCATTTATTTGTAATACAAACAGCTTATGGTTTACAGTCTCTTCTTCAATATTTGTGAAAGTAGGTGGCTTGGAGTTTTTGATTAAATGTGACTTTGAGCTGTCAAAATTGCCTCTTAAATTATCTGGGTTCAATATAATATTTATTCCCTATTGGATATGATGGACTATTATGGTAATGTGCTCAATTACAATGATTTTTGTTTAAAACATAGATTTTGTATGTCACCCCAAATAATTTTACACAGTTGTTAATGCCATACCAAAAAACATGGTACTTTTGATAAAAGGGGTTCTTTCACACTACTCTGTGTCATTCTCTCTCCCATCTCTTTGTCTGGATAACCTGTCTATTAGAGATCATAAATGTAACAACAAATATATTAGAAGTATCTTCATTAGTAGATTTCATCCAAATCGAATTAGACGTCACTATATTTTCAAAGATATTAACCCGAAAGAGATGAAGGAAATGAGACTGAATTATCTTACTCTTCCAAGTCTCCCTAAAGTGAAAGAACTTCATTTCAAGATAATGAATGACATATACCCATCTAAAGAATTCCTCAAATCAAAGTTTGATATTGGAGAAAACTCTTGTCAATTTTGTGAAATTGATATAGAAACCACTAAGCATATTGTTTTCAATTGTAACCACTCAAAGCGATTTTGGTCCCAAGTGTATAGTAAAATGTCATGTATTATTACATGTGCAAATCCTCTTGAATACAAACAAATTAAATTTGGTGTACTTAAGAAAGACTGTTCACAACACTATTTGATCAATAACCTCTTTGAACTTGCCAAATACTTTATTCACAAATACAGATTTTTGAAAACACCTCCTTCCTTTCCGTACTTTGTTAATGAACTTAAAGCATTTGCCACATCTCTTGGTACCCTCTCAGATTTTCAACGAATTAAGTACTCAATAGCTTTCTGTTACCCCTTTGCAAAAAAAAAAAAAAAAATATGTCTGAATGTTTTTTACAAAGGTTTTTTGTTTTTGTCTTTTTTTTATTTAAAACTTTATTGCTGTTACATATAATAATTTAAAACTATGTCTGCCTTTTGAGAACTGTATATGATTAATATTGTTTGTTAATGCCTATTTTGTCTGTAAATTTGTTTGTAATTATTGTTATTTTAGATATTCAAAATATTACGTAATATACGCTCGCCCGCGACTGGTGACGTCACCGCCAAGAGGCGAAACCAACAGTAGATTATCAAAGCATATGGAAAGATATCATGTAACATTGTGAATGCCTTTGGGTCTTTCCATATGCTTTGATCATCTACTGTTGGTTTCGCCTCGTTGTGATGACGTCATCAGTCGCGCGCGTGCTTCAGTTCAGTGCGGAGTTTCTGAGGTAAACTGTTCAGCTATTTACACTTACACCGTTTGTTTGAGCAGTATTTTTACAGAATCATATCTTAATTATTTTCATCAGGTTTGGTGGTGCTGTGTGTGTGTGTCTGCAAACACTTATATTTAAAGAGTTGTATTATTTAAATCGATTGTCAGGATCAATTAACACATGTCTGTTTATCTTATAGAAAACCGATAGTTGTTGGGAAATACTTTGTTTTTATGAATGCGGTAAATAAAATTCGAACTACAGATTCATATCATATGTTTGATAAAAATGGGTTTCTACCAGCAAATATTCAGCATAAAGTGAGATGATCTGCTGCTGATCCTGAATGTCTTGTTTAATGCGTGTTTATAGTCTGAGACTCATCAATATTATCAGCTGCTGAAAATACTCTTTATTTCATGTCAATAGATCCTGTTTTCACCTCATTCATTATGCTGATGACTTCAGACCTGTTAATTGCCACATTAAGCTAATTTTATTGCTGTTAAGACAAGAAAACAACATGATCAGCTATTATGGAGTTACAAGATATAACTTTAAGTATCACAACAGCATTTGTTCATTAATCTCTGATAAACCATGTTTCATAAAAAACAAAACTAAAACATTTAAAAACAAAGTAAGTTAAAATTAATTGGTGTTTTTTCTGTACTAGATAGATGGGTTTATTTATTTTTGTATTATTATTTCAGCCTACAATTACAAGCATCAGTTAGAAGTGAAATCTGCAGAGACAGAGTTTATTGAAGGACAGAGAGAACATGAGAGATCCAGAACCCTGCAGAATGAAACACACTGAAGAACAAACAGGTTGTGTTTAAGCCCAATTTATACTTCTGTGTCAGACCTACGCACTGCTATCTGCCTCAAATATCTCTAAGTAAGAGGTATCTGACAAAATATGACATAACATTGATCTTTTATATGAATTCTTCTGAGCCATAGGCTATAATATGTTGTTTTTAGATAAATCGCTCAGAGGGGTCTATTCTATCCTCTACATACGTGTGTCGAGCATGCATATACAGATAGCCCAACATTGCTTTTCTCTTTACTTTTGCTTGAGTGCAATCTAGGGTTGTGACGGTGATGACATTTTCCCACCGGTTAATCGACCTGATGTCACACCGGTTATAACGGTATCACCGTGGGGGGGGTCGTTTGAGTTTTCCTCTTTTCCTTAGGTTTTAAATAGCCTGAAAGTGCCGTGCGCGTTTTACTTTTACTTTAATATCAGCGGCAATTCTGCGTCAAGCAGTGTTTAAATAAAATAAAAATCAGCAAATACTGCGGAGCCAAATAAATGAGAAACAAATGTTTTTTTTACAAAAACATCACTTAGATGAGGGATGCCTAATAGATCGATCGCGAAGGCAATCCTGGGAGATTGCACTTTAGGTCAGTGTTTCTCAACCAGGGGGCGAGAGATAAAACTACAATACAATATATTCACTAATATTATGACTCGCATGTTAAGTTGTGTAAAAAAGATATAGCCTATAAATAAATAACAGTACCACCTCTCTACATATTCTGTGTTTCGGAGAAGCAAAACGTTTCTCATCGCGCTGTGAATACAGACTGAATCGCGCCTCAAAAACTCTGAATGAGCACATGATATGCAAACTACTGCTCTCGGCTTGATAAAAGAAGCAAGTGTCACACTAGTAGCCACAAGATCATGTGTAGATCGTGCATTAGGCAAATGATTGATTTGTGACAGAAACTGCATAAAAAATCAATAGAGTTTGGGTGTGGATATTTTTGGTATAGTGACCAAACAAAATCTCACAGGAACCACTATTGTTGTGATATCAACTTCAAATTTGGAACACAACTTGGTTAGACATATGACTTTTTGTATTCTTTCGTTTTTTTATTCTTTCACTTCAACAATAATCTACTATGTGTCTTCATTAAAAAGAGACCAACCTTGGGTAGTGTTCAGGAATTACAGCAATGCTGTATCAAGCATTGATAAACAAGTGTTCTGTTCTCAGTTACTGTATTCCTCCAATGGGATACAAACATGAAAATAAGAATCAAATTTTGAAAAACAATTGTGAAATTTTATTATTTGAGTTCCAATAAGATGTAAAATTGAAATAAATTAATTGTCTGTCTTTTAATGGTTTTGCCCTTTTTAGGGTTAAATTCATGGTGATGTTTTTTTTTTTCATTTTCGTCCACTGATTGTTTTCTGTACATTCGTGTGTATGATTGTTTCAGTGTTTGGAGTCAAAAGCTAAAGTATGAATCTGAGGGAAATTAATAGAAAGCAATCTCAAGACTTGCTGATGAGATTTTAATGTTATTTAGCGCTTTTTATTTTTTGCATTAATGTTTGAAAAAAATAGTTTGTTACTTCACGTTTTTTATATTTGAACAGGGCTGCAAACAGAAACTGTAAAGATAAGTGTGTCAGTCATGTCCGATTGAGAAGTATGTTTTTTTCAATAGAGCTGTATTTCTAATGGAAAGCACTCTGAATAAAATACTTAGAAAGAAGTGAGATGATCTGCTGCTGAATGGCTTGTTTAATGAGTGTTTATAATCTGAGGCTCATCAATATTAATAAAGCTGCTGAAAATCCTCTAGCTCCTGTTTTCACCTCATATTATGCAGATATCCTGTAAATTGCCTGTTAACGTTCATTTAATTGTTTTCAGAGACATAAATTATGCAGTCACTATTAGGGCTGCAATTAATCGCATGTGATTCTCGTCCACATCTCGCCAGTAAAGAGGGATCCGTGATTTGCACTAAATCACCATCACCTGTTTTCAGATGGAGCGGCACTTAATACACAGAGCCAGATTAATCGCAATTTTGATTATGAACGCGAAATTGCCTAGCTTGTCCGTGAACGTCAGTGAACATACTGACAATAGAAATGGATAGCCTGAATGCACTGTAAGTCGCTTTGGATAAAAGCGTCTGCTAAATGCATAAATGTAAATGTGAACTACGGCTCAGTGTATTAAGTGCCGCTCCATCTGAAAGCAGGTGATGGCGATTTAGTGCCAATCACGGAACCGGCTTTACTGGCGAGATGTGCATGATAATCACATGCGATTGATGGTTTTTGTAGTAAAACCATAATAACTACAAAATAAACCATGAGTTTGTCACAGTAACCACAGTTAAACAGTTTTTTTTAAGTAAAACAGTACTACACAATAAATCATGGTTTAACTATATGGTTTTTGTATTAAAACCATATTACTTAAAAATAAACCATGTCTTTTCACAGAAACCATAGTTAAACTGTTTGTTTTTTTAGTAAAACCATAGTAACAATAAACCATGGTTTAACTATATGATGTTTGTAGTAAAACCATAGTAACTATGAAATTAGCATAATAGATTTCATCAAACATATCGTTACAACATGCTCCCAGACACAGAAGCGGTGTCTGATTCATGAACAAACTGATTATTTTCAACGAACCTGTTCTCGAGTCGATAACTCTGATTCAAATGATCGGTTTAGAGCGAGTCTTCAGTAGGGGTGTGGATACTGCAGATTTTGGTATCGATCCGATATCGAGTAAATACAGGGCCAGTATCGCTGATACCCATATAAAACACATTCATTTAAATTTTTTAATTTAAATTTAAATTGTAAACAACAATTAAAAAAGTAACATTACTAATGTTGATATGACTAATATTATATTCACCTTAAAGCTAAGTGGATATTATATGCCTTTCTAAAAGGACTTTGCAGGCAGAGAACATGAAAGCAATGCACAGTTTCATGTTAAGTATATTCCTCCACATATAAAAGAGTTATGACAATAATCAAGGTGCATGGCATAATAAATTAAGAACATTATATTGAAAGACAAACTTAATATGCACCTTAATGTTGAACACGATATATATACAAGTTAGCAGATGTGCCCCGAATATGAAAGCAACGCTGAGAGTTCACATTATGCATTTTTCTCCCATAGAAAACCATTATAAAGAAAAGTTTAACGTAAGTAGCTTATTGAATAAAAACAGTCATATGAAAAATAACTATTAAACCATAACTCGTTTATTATTGAAATTATTTTAGTATGTTATGTACTGTATTTTATGTTTGTTTATATATATATATATATATATATATATATATATATACACATATATATATATATATATATTTATTATGTGTCTTAGGAGACACTTATCACACAAGATGAGACACGAGACTGGGTTCACGAGAACAAGGCGAGATTTTTAGACTATTTTTTTAAATCCTCAATGATTAAATATATGGGGGAAAATTTGTATTTTATTCAACTGAAAAAAAAACAAAAAAAAAAAATGCAAACAAATGTAGGTGCATTTTTTAAATCAACGTATACTTTATGAAATTAAACTTCTTTTTTAATTAATTAGAAGCAGTAGTCTAATAAACAACGTGTAAACTAGAGCTGCACGGTTCTGGATAAATAATCACAGATTTTTTTTATAAATTGGAGATCACGATTCTCTCACAAAATACCGTAATTTACTAGTGGTTTTGACAAAATGTCAATTTCTTAAGTCTTTTAATATTAATTTGAACAAAGGGCTGTGACGATAACCACATTACTGCGGTAATGAGATGCCGACCGCAGACTTTTTTCACGGACCGAACCAGATTTCTTGCTACGCGGGAATAAAACACGGTAGCGGTCGGTAACTCTGGTGTAATTTGAACGGGAGTGGACGGTATAACAATATCCCGTTCCCGACATCTTTTCAGAACAGTATATCTGTGTGTTTTTACTCCCTCTTATTGCTCACGCGCTGCACGCATGATCAGTGCATCTGTGTCATGTATTTTATTGCACAGCACGTGCATAACGGCACCCTGACAGAACAGGCGGGCTGTCGATGAGCAGGGCCGGCGCGTGCATTTAGGCGAACTAGGCAGTCACCTGGGCGGCAACTCAGTCAGAGCAAAAGGACAGATGTTTTTAGTTTATCTTTTGGGCATTCTTTATCACCCTTAGTTGTTCCAAATCTAAATTCATTTTGCTTCATAGTAATGCTCAGGGGCGGACTGGGACAACATTTTAGGCCGGGAAATCTCACACCCATCCAGGCCATGCCATACACCCACAACAGAACAACTGAAGCATGGGCTACCCCATTAGCCTATTTTTATGACCATCACATAAAAAGGTCTAAGTCTTTAGTCGGGGCTGTAGGAAATAATTAAAGGTTCTCTTTTCAACTGCACCTTCACTTTCCTTTCCCAATATTTATGTTACTCCCTTTTTTGTACCTGTCACTTCTATACCAGCAGATCTACTGTTATTAACAGAACTGCGTTCACTTTGTTGCAAAAACAACCACCTCATTGCAATTTGTTTGCACATAATGTTGTTGTTTCTCTTAAAATGACTTAAATACCCAAGATTTAACAAACCTTTAATTCATACAAATATAGTAAAAAAAAGTCTGAATGCCAAAATTAGTACATTGAAAAACCTAATCAGTACACACTATTTATTTTTGGGCTGACTGATATTTTTGTGTTGCCATTTGCTCTATCTCCCTCCCTTTCTGTACACTAAATCCATGTGAATATCTGCCTGCTACATTTATTAATGCAACTTTCCAATCGATAATGATGTCCTTTAGCACATTATTCTGACTGATGATAATAATGGGGTGCTAATTACATGCTAACAGGTGCTAGCTGTTTAATACTCAAATAGGTTAATAAAGACAAATATTACAGATGAAACTGACCTGCACTTGAAGCCCGAACAGGTTAGTAATTTCGCTACATTTAACTGTTTCTTCTGGCCGTTTCCTCTCCTTCCTTGACCTTGAGTCGAGTCCCGCGCATCGACTCGGTTCGGAGGCAAGAAACAGACGTGAAGCGCACGCTGCCAGACAAGACTAACTGATTCATGATTTATTATCGATTTATTAGGGAATGCCACAGTCAGAAATTATCACTTTGGCACATTGGGAATGCAAAAAAATAAATAAATGATAATAAAAAAAGGCCAGCGGGCCAAATCAGCCGCCAGGCCACCGGGAAACGTCCCGGTGCTCCCAATGGCCAGTCCGCGCCTGCTCACAATCTTCAACACACGCGAGCATCCGTTATAAAACACTCGCTGCATTCAACTATGTGAATATACTGAGCTGTGTTCAAGCAGAAATATGATGTTAGAGTGATCGAAAGCGCACACACACAGATCGTTTGCGCATCATTTATAACGGACATAACGCGCGCCTAATGCACGATCATGTATGTCACTGTGATCATCTTTACCTTGAATACAATAGTCGTCCATCAAAACTTGTCTACTAGTGTGACACTTCCTTTTTTATCCAGCCGAGAGCTGTAGTTTGCGAATCATGCTCATTCAGAGTTTTTGAGCCGTAGTTCAGTCTGTATTCACAGCGCCAAGAGAAACGTATTTCTCCTCCGAAACACAGAATACGTAGAGAGGGGGTACTGTCATTTATTTATAGGCTATATATTTTTTACATTATTTAACATGCGAATCATAATATTAGTGAATATATTATATTGTAGTTGTATTTCTCACCCCCCTGGTTGAGAACCACTGACCTAAATCACGATATTCCAGCATTGCCTTCGTGATCGATCTATTGGGCATCCCTGATCTAAGTGATAATGTTTATACAAAAACACTTTCGTTTCTCTGAAATAAATTTCGTTTCCAAATTTATTTGGTTCCACAGTATTTGCTGATTTTTAACACGCACGCACAAGAGGATATACTCCATTAAGAGGCAGAATTCATGTGAATGCCAAAGCCAATGGACCAGGTAAAGAGAAAGGAAGAGGAATAGGAGAAATACTTCCAGTGTGAATGTGAATATACTGAGCTGTGTTCAAGCAGAAATATAATATTAGAGTGATCGAAAGCGCACACACACAGTTCTTTTGCGCATCATTTATAACGGACATAACGCGCGCCTAATGCACGATCATGTATGTCACTGTAATCATCTTTACCTTGAATACAATAGTCGTCCATCAAAACTTGTCTACTGGTGTGACACTTCCTTTTTTATCCAGCCGAGAGCTGTAGTTTGCGAATCATGCTCATTCAGAGTTTTTGAGCCGTCGTTCAGTCTGTATTCACAGCGCCAAGAGAAACGTATTTCTCCTCCGAAAAACAGAATACATAGAGAGGGGGTACTGTCATTTATTTATAGGCTATATATTTTTTACATTATTTAACATGCGAATCATAATATTAGTGAATATATTATATTGTAGTTGTATTTCTCACCCCCCTGGTTGAGAAACACTGACCTAAATCGCGATATTCCAGCATTGCCTTCGTGATCGATCTATTGGGCATCCCTCATCTAAGTGATAATGTTTATACAAAAACACTTTCGTTTCTCTGAAATAAATTTCGTTTCCAAATTTATTTGGTTCCACAGTATTTGCTGATTTTTATTTGAACAGTGTGATTTTTTCCCATTATTGTACATCAAGGTGTATGCGTCCCTGCAAACTTTCTTATTCATTTTTGCTAATAAATATTCTTCGTTTAATTGTTTGTTCCTCATTCTTAACTGACTTTTAGTTTTGTATATTTAAACTTTGTGTACGTTATTTATTTAATATTAAGCATATAGCATTGGGTATTTTTATCCGTTTTAATAAAAGTTCGATGTTGCTTGAATTGAATTTCTTCAAAGTTAACCTAAAATGCCCACGGTGCTTTTATAAGCTATTTAAGCAAAGGAAAGTTAGGAAAAGAGGGAAAAATAAAAATAAACAACTGATTGACACCGAATTGCCGCTGATATGAACGTCAAAGTAAAAAGCATGGCTACAGGGTATATTTAAAACCAAACGAAAGCGGTGAAAATAGGGAAAACTCAAACGACCCCCCACCAGGGTGATACCGGTATGTGACATCACGACGATTAACCGGTGGGAAAATTTCCTCACCGTCACAACCCTACCAAAGACTTAAACTACTTCAGTCTGTGTGCATTGAATTTATTTAATACACAAGTTTAACAATTTGAGTTGAATTACTTAAATAAATTAACTTTTCCTCGACATTATATTTATTGAGATGCACCTGTATGTCTAAGACCCGTTTATAATGGCTTAAATCCACTGAAGCGAGCGAATGATGACATCATCATCGCGAGATGAAACCAAGGTAGATGATCAAAAACGCACCAAATTCTGTTTAAAACTACAAAATACCATAAAACAACGTATCATACTAAAATAATGTTAAAACAGTTACTGATATAGACAGACAGGTGGCCAGGTGTGAGGTGAAATTTTGTTTATTAGGCATTTAAAAGCTTTATCGATAAATGTAATTATGGAAAGCCCCAAAAGCAATCATAATATTTCACGTAACTAAAATTCTTAAATTATTAATTCATGGCGGACAACAAACGCAGACAATAAAAGTGTTATTATAACTAATTATTTGTCTCTCAAACAAAAGAAACAGCTATGCAAATTTATGAAGGAGGATCAACTGTTTATTCATCATTATACTCTGCTACATCAATAAATAATTTTTCCCAAACCTGTTTGTTCATTATAGTGTCATGTTTATATGTAAACATTACATATGCTCATTTAAACCATACATGGATAACCCATTTTGAGCAGACCTTGTCAAATTACATTGTGTGTCCATAATCCCACAAAAGACTGATTGTAATATATGACTGTAATGTATGTATGTTTACTGGCTCATGCACCACAAATCACCTTACACTGTTCCCCAGCCAGCTGCTTGAATGTCTCTCTTTTGCACATGTACAGTATTTGAAGTCATCTGCACAGTTGTACAGTTTGTATTTTTTGTACAGTTTGTATTTTTTGTTTCTTGTTTTTTAGTTTATGTATAGGTAACCACTTTTATATATAGCATATGTATAGTCAAAGCTGACAGTCGGTTAGTTTGTGTATAGGTTTATACTGTTTTACTTCGTGTTGTATATCTGTATTTATGTAGCACCGTGGTCCTGTGAGGCACGACATCTCGTCCCACTATATGTCCACACATGTAGTGGAATGACAATAAAGCTCAACTTGAACTTGAACTTATATCAGTACAAACAATGGTCATACAACACAAATATTTATGCAAAGAAAATCTCATCAGGGGAAGGAATGCTTATATTTGTGATAAAGTCCAGACACAGAACGTAGGAAATATTCAATCAATCTTTTCTTCAACGATAGCACCTCCACAGTATTCCCATAGCATGAGCTGATGAACAAGGAAAGGCAGCCCATAAACAAAAATCCTTCTACAAAAACATGATACAAATATTCAGAAAACAAAACCCATTCATAAAAAGTGGTGAAAATGGCAACCTCAAAGTAAAATAACCGTTTCACATATACAAATATATACCAAGATCAAAGCTGATCAAAACAGACTATTTAGCTTATAATCAAACATTACTTACAATTGAGCAGCAAACAACTTAGTTTCTCAAAAAGGATGATCTCTCAGGAAAGAGTAGGAACACAAGGCACACCATGCTGTCCTCTCTCTCATTTATTTATCTTTTTCACACACAGGGAGCACACTAGAACCCCCTGGTGGCGAGGATTAAAACTACACCTATTGAAACATTGTACAGTCTATGGAATGGTTACAGTTTAATACTTGAAGCAAATATAAAGTAAAAGACAGATCTCTCTCTTCATTGAGTAACAAGATATAAAGAATCTCAAGTGAATAAAAGTGAAGATGGATCAGATGCAAACCTACATGACAGAATATCTTACACCTGCATTTTCACAAGCTTCTACATAAGAACATAAAATGAAACTCATGATAAAGCATAACAATATAATTAATATCATAAAGCAAAGTTTTATACAAAAATGTAATTTAGATATTGTTCTTAGGGGAGGAACTCTATTATTGAGTTGGTCTGAATCTTACAGATGAAGCCGCTGGTCTTGAAGATAAACTTAATTCACTGTGACTAATTTAGATGATGTTTCTTATGACAGATTAATATGGAAGAGATGCGGTGTAGCACCTGAAAGCACTGAACCTGAAGATAAACTACTTAATGTGATTGTTTATTTTATGTCACCGTAGAGAAGATGAATGACTGAAACTCTTCCCGCATGCAGTGCAGTGATACGGTTTCTCTCCAGTGTGAATCCTCTCGTGTGATTTCAGATGTCCTGACTGACTGAATGTCTTGTCGCAGTGTGAACACTTGTAAGGTTTCTCTCCAGTGTGGATCATCTGGTGCCGTTTCAAATCTCCATCTGTAATAAAAGTCTTCTCACACTCAAAGCACATATATTCTCTCACACCAGTGTGTATCTTCTGATGTGCTTTTAAACTATGCAGTTGTGAAAAACTCTTTCCACATAAAGAACATGAATGTGGTTTCTCCTTTGAATAAACTTTCAGGTGAGTCTTCAGATTTGAAGCACACACAAATGTTTTTCCACATTGATCACATTCATGCGGTTTCTCTCCAGAGTGGATGATCACGTGTCTCTGAAGGTTTGATGAGTTTGTGAAACTCTTCCCGCACTGATCACATGTGAACGGTTTCTCTCCAGTGTGGATCCTCAAGACTCTGTTTGTTTTTCAAACTCTTTCCACACTGAGTGCAGGAGAAACTTTTCTTGTCTCTTCTTTTCAGTAAAGAAATACTTTCAGTCTGTGAGTGAGTTTTTTCTTCAGTTTTGACATGATGTTGTTTCTCCTCCATTAGGCCTGAAATTAAAGTTAAAAAAGGTAAAAATATTATAAAAAAATGTGAAGTGAAAGCAGACAACAGCTACACCAAATTATGATAATCTTTACACATTTTTACAAAATAAGGTACAATTATCTATATTAGAAAATACAGTTACATCCAGCATTTCTGTAGTGATAACTATTTGATGCTTAATCAAATCCACAATTATAATATTATAAACATAATAAAAACTTAACTAAAACTGACCAATATATTTCACTCAACACAATTTCCTTTTATTTCTTCCTTTTTAAAGCATTTTATTTTTAATGGCAACATCCAGGAAGTGACATCATTTCAACATTTGAGTTTCTGTCCCTATTTTGTACCCTGGAGACAGAAAGTCTCCCCTATATTATTTATTGTTTTAATTTTCCACTTCATTTTTTACAACTCTTCAGGTATTTTTCTACACATATAATTTAGGATGGATAGTATGGATAGTATGCACATTGAGACTCAGGCAAAGTCTTCACGATTCACAGGTTTTCGATTCGATTCAAGAGCGATTTTTGCAAATTCAGAACGATTCAATTCAGAATAAAATTTGATTCGATTGGATTAACGATTCTGCATTCTTGAAGTGCATTCACAGGATTCGTTAAATGCTTAGTCAGAGGGCAAATTACACCACAGCTTTTATGATTACCATAGATTAGAGGAAAAAAAACAACAACTTTTGTCCATTGTTAGATGCTAGTTTCATGATGCTATGGCGTGACATGGCATATGTAGAAATGTATGTAAACCAAGATTAAAAAACAGCTTTAAAAGTATTATGTATAGGCTAACATTTTGTCACACCAGGGGCATAGCCATCATTTCAGAAGTGACAGAAAAGTCAAATACAATAATTGTATGTACGTATTATTATATATTTTTTTACAATAAATTTTATTTTTTAACTCGATTACTGTCTGAAATCGACGATTCAAAAATCTATGTTTCGAGATCGACGCATATGCATCGTCAGGGTTTGTAATCGATGTATCAGTTACAAAATATTATTACTTGCCTATAAGGCCCTAAATGATTTAGCTCCTGCGTACCTAACTAATCTTCTATCACGCTACAATCCAACCCGCTCCCTAAGGTCGCAAAACCCTGGACTCTTGGTAGTACCTAGGATAGCAAAGTCCACTAAAGGAGGTAGAACTTTTTCATATCTGGCTCATAAACTCTGGAATAGCCTTCCTGATAACGTTCGGGGTTCAGACACACTCTCTCTGTTTAAATCTAGATTAAAGACACGTCTATTTATCTAAGCATTCATATAATGCATCTCACAATCTTGTACTGCAGGTATATCTGATCAAACGCACATTATTATGCTTTAGCTTGGGTTGAACTGATCATTTAATCTGGGAACAACATCTATGCTAAATGTCTTTATTTGTTTCTCTGTTTCTGGATTTACATCCCGTGGTTACTAGTAATCACACAAGCTTCAGTCTGGATCCAACCCTTAAATGATCTGAGATAACCGAACACCTGAGAAGACATGATGACAACCCCTCGGAGTAGATCCCTGCAAGCCCATCAGAACCCGACACGCTGAGTCCATTCGGGCCGTTTTTGTTTTTGACAGATCGGGCTCAGATCGGACTCGAGCTCATTTAGCTTCTCGCCATTTATTGTTCCCAAATGCGTGCACAGCACACATGTACTGTATGAAATATTGTTATAATAATTATATTATAAATATTATACATCACCTATGCAATAGGCAAGTACGCACGCATATATGCACGCTAGGGATTTTAAGCAAAAGTAATATTCCATAATCTTCGAAAATCGCACCCCTCCCACGCATGTACCCACCCACGCACAGAGAGAGAGAGGGGGAGAGAAACTATTCAGGCTTTCAATCTGTAAGATAACAAACAGTTTAATTAGAGAATAGTCTATCTTAACTTGAGCCAATTAATGGTCGTAACTTATGATTGCCGAAACATATTAATATAACATAACTGAATGAGGCATTTATTAACAAAACAGTCCGTCGATTATCAACTGCTCATTAGGTTAGGGAATTTCTATTTGATGCGTGAAAAATTAGCATGAACATTCATATTATAAAAAAAACGTTACCGTTTGATTAATTAACTAATGAATAATAGGCTTAAAACATATTAGCCTACGCGTTAAACAGAATATAATTATTAAAACATTACGCGCTAAAACATATTGTGAACAGCCTGAATGACGGCACTTATTATGTGAATATTAACTTTAACATCTGTCTTCATAGCAATAACCTATTTCATATATATATATAATTTATTTGAATTAGTGAGAGAGAGAGGTATGAAAGTTGCGCGTGCATGTGAACTAAAAAGCACGCACACACATTATTGCACAGATATCAGAGATTGCGCAACGCACAAACAGCATGGGAACTTTTATTAGTAAAATAGCTTCGACCGGCTACTGACTCGCAACGTTATATTTCTCTGCAATGAGGGGTAAAATCGCTGTTCTTGAAGTAACCTCATTGCTATGTCATATATATATATATATATATATATAATTTATAGTGTGAATCACTAAACGAACGTCGCTCGTCTCTGTCTTATTGCATGATGAAGAGTCTGATGCTTTGCATAAAATAAACTATTATATTTATAAAGATACAGAACACAAATACTTTGGATGTTAAAACATGTCCTCAGAGCTGTTGACTGTTTGTTTTTGGGCAGGTTATGAAGGCAATCGCAGTTCATTTCGTCCATGAGTGAAGCGCAGGGCGGCGGTCTTATCCGTGATTAGTTCCCGCCGAACACGACTCCAGCTCGGCGTGAGAGCCAGCGCTGTTACGGTGGAAACACAGTTACAGAGTGGTCCATTTACTCGTGAATTACATCGGTTTAATGTTTAATCTTTACTTCTGATGTTTGTTAAATGAGATTAAATAGGCAATGTGTAGGCCTATAGCTTATAAAAACAAGCAAATGAGAAATAAAGTAAGGTATCACGTCTGGAGTATTTTACAGAAGTTTAGAGGATTTAAGTTAATCTGTAAACATTATTTCATGCATAAAGTAAAAAAAAGCGAATATTATAATAGAAACGAATAAAGCCATTAGCAGAGTTAAATCATCCATTAATGATGGGTTAAATAAACAATCAAATTTACTGGGTTAAATTAACCCCAAATGTACTCTTTTACTCAGCCCAAATTGGGTTGTTTTTAACCCAGTGTTTTTTAGAGTATGCAGAGTTTGTAAATTATTGTGCTGCGCGAAATTAAAGCAGATGGCAGAAAGCTGCATTCTATTTTTTTTGTCTTATTTTACAAAAAAGCAAAGATTATTTTGTTATTGTGAATGTACACAAATAAAAGCAGACCTTTTACAATTCCGATTATCTTCATGACCAAGAGGAGTTGGTTCCACTGTTGGAAGGGGAATAAATCCAGTGATTGCTCCAGCGCCGCATGCGCTCATTTAAGCATTCTACCTTCACAATGCAGCCTGTTCATTATCATTATAAAAAACAACTGGTCAAACATATGGAAAAACACACTGCTCTGTTTAAATATGTAATAAGATCTGTGCTGTTTAGCGTTATCACCGTACCGCCGTGAAGTTATGCAAAACATTTAGTTTTATGTGGATATTGTAAGGGAGGGTGTAAATAAAAGGTAAATCATATTTTGGCATTTAAATACCGCGAATACGGGAACATTTGATTTTGTGTTGAAGGAGAGACCCAACATTGGTTTCAGTTTTGTTTTAGCCTAAATTAGTTTTGGTTTGTCGTTATAGCTTTTTATTTTTAATTCTTGTTATTTTCTAGCCTACTGTTAATTGAAAGGATTTGTTGTGGAGTGAGGGGAACTAAAATAGCCTAGCTATGTTTACAGTGTTTATTATAATGTTTGTAATTCACGTCAGCCTATTTCTGAATGAAATAATAAAATGCGACTTATAGGCGACTTGGCTTTTTCTCTCTCTTGCTCGCTCTAAAAAAACTTGTTTTTTATAGCTTATTTTAACCATGCAGCAAACTTTTAAAATATTTTTAAATTTACTAAATAAAATAAGTTAATTTAAACCGTTTAACTGATTGTATTAATCGGTCAAAATGATTAGCGATCGGTTAACGGTTAATGAACATCCCTAATTTAAATTAACAATTTCACTCTGAAACATAACCATTCCTTATCGGACTACTGCTTTAATTGAGACATTTATTCAATAATTTCACTATAAACAGGGAAAAATAAATAGGCCTAACGTTACAGGAGACATTTAATGTGAGAGCGTGATCTGAGCAGGATTTGGTTCACCGGTAAGCGTGAGCGGAACATTAGTGGAGCGTTTGCGAACGCACACACACAGAGCGGAATATTGAACCGCTCAGCTTCGCTCACATGCTCTTATTACTCACATATACATATATATATATATATATATATATATATATATATATATGTGTGTGTGTATTTTGCCATATGTCTGTTCTAGAGACATGTTACAACTTTTTGGGGAAGGTCTAATTGGTTTCCTTTGAAAATATGTTTAAAATTCAAACAGAATGCATTTATAACTGTAAATTGTGTGTTTGTGTCAAAATCGAAAAGAAATTCACAAAATCGTGATATTTGTTTTTTGTCCATATCGCACAGCCCTACTACCAGGGCTCGAAATTGCGACCATTTTGGTCGCATATGCTCCCGAGATGTAATCTGTGCGACTCCAAAATATATTTGGGAGCATTTGTGCCAGTGCAAATAATTGCTGTGGTGCGACCTCTACAGTTCTCTGCTAAACGTTCAAGAATTACTGCACAGCATGTGCCACGTGACCGGGAGCTAAAGCAGGTTAAGCTTTTCATTCGCGCGCTCGTCTAAAGTGTGCTTTTTTCTGAGCCTGTGCACCCGAAACGCGCGAACTAAAAAGCCTGTCTAAGGGGTCGTTCACATATCGCGCCTAAAAACGCATGGAAAACGCTAGGCGCGCTGCTTTCTCCTTTTTTCCAAAGCGCTCGGGCGGTTGCGCTCCGGGGGCGTTTGTCGTTGCTAAGCAACCATCAGCTGCGCTCTCCGTTACACCTACGGCATTCTGAAAAGTTGAGATGTTTTTATCTCGATGCGGCGCGGACGCGCCTGGAAAAAACGAGCGCGTCGCACCGCGACCGCTTCGCTTCCATTATAAGCGCGCACACCGCGCGTCTACATATGAAATAACGAACTTGAGCGCGCAAAACACGCGATATGTGGGCGGCCCCTAACAGCGCCTGATTACTCAACTAAGTTATCTTTTGAGCCAATACTGTCAAAACACACAAGGTTTACATATAGACTCAGTTGGTTATGTTTAAAATGAAATTAAACCGGTGAGTGGAACCGAAGCGTGCCTGTAGCCTATATTAGATGCGTGCAGCTCTTAAAGGGACAGTATTAAACATGCAGCCTGTCATTAAAGGGATAGTTCACCCTACAATTTTATTTCTGTCATTATTTACTCACTGACATGTTGTCCCAAACCTGTATTAATGTATTTCTTGTGGTGAACACAAAAGAAGATATTTCAAAGAATGTGGGTAACCAAACAGTTGCTGGTCCACTTGATTGTAGGATATAAAAAAATACTATGGAACTCACTGGGGACCAGCAACTGTTTGGTTTTCCACATTCTTCAAAATAGCATGTATGTTCAGCAGAAGAAAAACTCACTCAGGTTTAAAACTAATTTTGAGTGAGTAAATGATGGTATTAATATAAAACACTATGACAGAATCGACAGACAGATGACCGAATTTATTCTTTAATGTTAAAACAACAAAACCAGAGAGAAAAACATAACTCGCTACTCTTGACTGAAAAAAACAATACAGTTACTTTAATAGGAATCAATCTATAGTGTTTTATTTTTATTAATTGTTCATTCAATTTCTTGAATGCTCCTACTAAATATGCCTATTGTACCTGATAATTAAACACTGTTTGTATATTATGTGTTAGTGTTGTCAAAAATATAGATATTTCGATAAATATCGATACTGAAATATCTGAACGGTACCAATACTAATTTCCCGAAGTATCGATACTCCGATCCTAGCCGAGCTGTCACTTTCACTTCTCTCCAAAGGCGCGTTGACAAACACCACACGTGACCGCAGTGCCTGTCACGTGTCTTCTCATTCGCTATGGTTAAATAGCAAAAGTGAAGTGAATATAAAGATGGCGATTTGTGACCGGTTGTTTCTAACAAGCAAAATAGTTTGCTTCTTAAATCA